>WOGL01001153.1:0-12081 GCA_015342145.1 Leptinotarsa rubiginosa
GGCAAAAAAATAATTTGGGATTTTTTTGATTTTCCTGTATATCTCCAGAACCAAAAGAGATTTATTCGACTTTTTCACATCATTGAATATGTCTCTAAAATACGCAACTTTGCCACAATTCAACCAACACTCTATCTCTTATCGTTTACGAGATCCCCATGTACAGAAACGAATTTGAATAGCCCCGTATAATGGGCACCAAAACTGGTACCTTGAGGTATTGGTGTTACTTCTTTAGATTTTCTTTCCTGATTTTTAACGCAAAATTATTAGTATAACTACTTTATTGTGGTCCAAATGCTATTGTTAAGTGATATGAGTGCTTGAAATGCTACTGATGAGATGATAAAAGTAACTTTTTGCACCCCACAGTTAGCCCACAATTTGAATTTGGCGTGATTCCTCCAAGATGAATTTTATACCAATGCTCTATTTGTTCCCATGAATGTTATCAATTTCACGGTTCAATAATTCCATTAATTCACATGTACGCTTCCTTCCTATTTTTATGTGAGATATGAATCTGTTATTGATCTATATTCCTCAAGAAGTTTTGAATGATATTTGTTTTTTCTTTTTTATCTGTGAATTTTCAATTTCTTTCTGTTCAGAGAGAAACTCAAAAAATTGTTTTTATTGATTTGAATATTACAGTTCCTTTTTATATCGAGCAGATAAGCAAAAACGAGGTGATATTTCAATCAATTAGGTTGCTTTGTAGAATGGTGCTAGCCATTAACAAAGCTACAACTAACCTTGCTGGCATTTTTGATGTGAATAAAAACCAAATTGGTTTCAGAAAAAGCGAGAATCTTGCTAATCGATAACATCGTTTTTACCTAAATAGCCTCTATGAATAATCATCCTCAATCCATTCACGACAACCACCACGACCATAGACTACTCAAAACTCGATCCTTCCCCCTTTTCACCATCCACCTTATATGCAAAAGACCATCGCATAAATTAGTCCATGTCCCGAGGCCCCTCAATTGGTCCCCGAGGAGGTGACACCGAATCCGTCAGCCCAATGAGCTCCGTCGACCACGACGCCTGCCCGGCGGCTGACGTCGCGGCGCCGCCCCTCAGAATCTGCCTCCCGCCGCCGCCGACCTCATCCTCGCGTAGGCAGCGACACAGGAACGGTCGCTCTACGTTCGGCGTGCCGCCAGTGAAACAATTTTTGTGTGCACCTGGACAGCGGCACCGTGGAGAACCGCGGAGGTGGGCAATCGGGCCCGGGAGGCACTCTAGGCCTGCTCGGAGAGTCGCGTGTCGCCAGCAACATTCGCGGTTTTTTTGCCACCAGAATAGGCAGCGCCCTACCGGATACAGGTGAGTACATTTGGTCCGAAGCTCATTTTCAGGATTTGAATCATATCGATTTTTTGGGATTTTTTTATCAAGTTTGAATCTGAATTTCGTGAGCTCTATTTATCATTGCTGTCGACATATGCAGTATTGAACGAATCAGGTGAAGATAATCCACTGATTTGAATTTTAATTCATTTGTTATTTGAATTTGAGGCCTGATGATGTGAACACGTTGAGATCTGAGTGACAGTTGATCTATATGAGAGTCCTATTGATTTTTCCCTGAATAGTGTTATCAAGTATAAACTGGATGATATCAGCGCCACAGCGCCATGTATGAGTCGAATCGATTTATGTCATATGAAATGAATTACGTATGACCAAACTACTAATTTAGGTCCTATTGAAAATTTAAATAGTATTGATTCAAGAAGTGCATAAGAAGGTTACTTGTTTTCTGGATTTGGGTTCAGTTCTTGTAACCTTATCAAGCTCATGTACGAGTGACAATTGATCCATAATTGATCCATATATGGGTCCTATCGATATTTTTCGCGATTAATGTTATCATGCTAGAGCCAACCTACGAATTTAAGGATTATTGAATATTTATATGAGTGCTAATATGCATGCGGAGACAATTTGTTTTTCTGGATTTAGGTCCTATTGACTCCTGGTTTAAATAGCAGAAGCTCGATATATGAGTCTTAACGATTTATATAGAAATTAACAAAGTCATGGTAGTTTTTACTCATCGAACGAGTATTCAGAAGTGAATGAATATATCTATATCACTCGTTTTGGCTAAACGTTGAGAAACTTTTTCAAAGTGAACGACGGGCGGCAATCCAAAAAAAAAAACAAAATTCCAAAACGTCGTTCAAGCCTCAAAATCAAAAATCACTTTCTTGATGTAATTATTAGCAANACAATATAGGTGGTGGGCAAATATTAAAAAAAAATGGACAATATTTTGAACACTAATTCGATGCTCTGGAGGTAATGAAGAGTCAAAAATGAAATAAATTGCTTCATTTGGTTAAATATTTACGATCCGATTTTGGCCATATTTTGAGGAAGCTCTTCCCAAGAGAAATCTTGCGGATCGTGGCCCGAGAGAAAAAATAAAACATTTTCAAAGCGGGTACAGCTTCTTCAGTTACCTATTTGCTGTAGTATTGAGCATATTTATTTTCCAAGTAGTTATGAATTAGGTGGTCGTAGTTATGAGAAGATCGTTTATGTGAAGCAGAAAGAAGATATTGTCGAAAATTGAACCCTAAGTTATTCCAGTGAGGATAGTAAATGGATCGAAGGACTTTCTGTCAACCACAATGAACAAAAGTGAGATAATTTCGGTGATGAGTCCTGGTAGAACATTCCTAGATAGATTCCTGTTGTTAGACCTGGTTTAGGCTTCAGATTTTTGCCTATAAACATTAATTTCTATTTCACTGATTTTCATGAAAGGTCTTTCTTTCGACGAAAATTAATATGATAGATGTTTCCGTCTCTGAAAGTCAAATTCAGAATGATTCATTTACTTTGTGTATTTCACCAGATGATTGTATGAAAGAGGGTGACAAGATCAACCTCATCTAAAGAAATATTACTCGTTCTTGTCTAGAAAATGTCTGTTGATAAAAACGTGAGTGTCTGAGGAAACTACTAATATACTTTCGATTTTTGTTGTATTTGTTCCAATCGACAGTTTAAATTTTGATTTTCTCCATAGTTGTAAAATTGTAAATTTCTTTGGATAATGTTTCTTTAAGGAAACTGCTTGATTCTACTCACTGAAAGTAATTAAATTGATGTGATGAAGAAATGAGAATGTTTCATCGAATGCTTCTCCTGGTTCTCTTCTTGTTATGGAGGTTTTTTGTTGATTGTAAATAAGGTCGAATGGTTCTTGGTCCCATAGCTGGGTCTGTGGAATTGAAGTTGAAATAAAGTTGTATCAGTGGTGGAATTCTCTAGACACCACTGAGATGAAGACATCATCAAAATTGCTTTAATTCATCCTGAAATTTCTACCACACTAACGTTTACAATATTCAAAACTTATGGGTTCACCAAATCTGTAGTTTCTCTGGCAGAATTATTTGTTTTTTTCTGAAAGCATAAGTGAAACTTTATTTCTTGCACTTCTTTGCAGATCCACGGGTATGTGGCTGATGTGAACAAAAGCGATTAACTGAGAGTTGTCATTGCCTAAATGTGGTTCACGCAATTCTGATAAAATTTATTATTCAAACAGTCTTGATTTATTTCTGGAATGTAGATGCAGGTCACCACTTAATTGAATCTATCATGGTCTATTATATTCTCCACATTAAAAGACAACTTTATTCCACAAATTTTCTGATAGTTTAGTTCCATTTTCGTTGTGAGATGTGCTAAAGCTGTACGTAATTAGAACATTTTATCGAGATTTCTAGAATAATTTTGCCTGATTTCTTCAGTTGTGAGACGTGAATTCATGTCAAGGCCTGATTTCAGTGCTAGAGTTTTTAATCGGCAAAAATCAGTTCATTTGTGAAATTGTCTCAAATAGTTGGACTGCCAATTGCAAACTAGGAATACTGACGTTTTGAAAATTTCGATTCTTCAGTTGAAATGTTGATAATGAAATATTGATAATGAGCCACCCTGAATATCCTTTACGGATTCATTATCTGTTCCACAAACATTCTTTATGACTTACTTGAGAGATCAGTACTTGGATTTTGAACCCATATAAGTTTTCAAATCATCTTTACTGCTTGTACCTCACTTTAGAGAGCCTGATATAAATTTTTCTCCTCTTTTTTGACGGATATTTCGACAGACACCGTAGTTGAAACCAGAGCTCAAAACAAAGCAACATTAATAAGAGATAGCGCTGTTTCGATCCACTATAGGTCTCATAATTGGTCTGAGGCTCAATTATTTCTGTTTCAGGTTCGTCGTTGTACGCATTCATATTATTTCATTTCAACTATAATGTTCAATCGAAAGGAATCTCACTATTAGTCAGTAACAAGTACAAATCACTTCATCTATTTAAAACACTCTCGCAACACTTGAGCAGAAATTAATGTAATTTTTGTTCTGGTGTTGGGAAAGTCTTTTCAATAGATTCATTCCACACCAGAGGTTGCGGTACGAACCATCAAGTACAAATCACTTTACATAACATGAATCAAATAGTGATTCGAAACGTGTCGCTATTTTCATTTCCATTGAAGAAATTATAATTGAAATTATTCTGACTGAATTTGGTACCTATCTATCAACTATTATAGGATACTTTCTATCAGAGTTATGATTGACTCCACTATTGGGGTGCGGGGGGTTAAGCGCAGTGCCTCCCCACCCAACCTTACAAAGATATTAATACAATTCTTCTGTACAGGTTAACCTGGATGGCACTGCGCTACCCTCCATGAGCACCGAGTAACGTCCGACCACAAGCCAATCAACCTCAAGGCAACCCAACCATGTCTAACATACCCATCCTCAACATGGAGTTCCGGGAGCTGAAAGAAGCGGTCTGGACCAAGCTCCAGGAACCGCGAACTCAACGCAAGCTCATCCTCGTCATAGTCTCCATAGCGCTGCTGCTTGACAACATGCTCTACATGGTGATCGTCCCTATCATTCCGGATTACTTGCGGTACATTGGAGCTTACCAGGATTACGCGTTGTCGGGAAACGAGTCACTCCCACCAGGTACACCCCAGAAACACGACCACCACGGCCAGGACCAGGCTACAGGCATCCTATTCGCATCCAAGGCCATCGTGCAGCTTATGGTGAACCCCTTCTCCGGAGCACTTATCGACCGCATCGGCTACGACATACCCATGATGATCGGACTCACGATAATGTTCCTTTCGACGGCAGTGTTCGCTTGTGGCCGGAGCTACGGCCTCCTGTTCTTCGCCAGAAGTCTGCAGGGGGTCGGTTCGGCCTTTGCAGACACTGCAGGACTCGCCATGATCGCAGATCGCTTTACGGAGGAGACAGAGCGCTCCAAAGCGCTGGGGATAGCGCTGGCGTTCATCAGCTTCGGATGTCTGGTGGCACCTCCGTTCGGAGGAGCACTCTACCAGTTCGCTGGGAAAGAAATGCCCTTCCTCATCCTAGCGTTCGTCTCTCTCATGGACGGGTTCATGCTACTGCTCGTTATGAAGCCCATCAAGGACCAAATAAAAGAGTCGCAGATGGTGAAGCCGCCCTCCGTGCCCATCTGGAGGCTCTTCATGGACAAGTACATCGCGGTGTGCGCAGGAGCTTTGATGATGTCCAACGTCGCGCTGGCCTTTTTGGAACCCACCATCTCGCTCTGGGTAGAAGACAATTTGACAACGGAGAATTGGAAGGTCGGGATCATCTGGCTACCAGCTTTCTTCCCCCACGTTTTTGGGGTTATTATCACCGTGAAGATGGCCAAGAAGTACCCGCAGTACCAGTGGCTCATGGCCGCTGCAGGGCTAGCTCTGGAAGGCTTATGCTGCTTCATAATACCCTTTGCAAACTCCTACGTCTTTCTCATGGTCCCCATCTGCGGGATTTGTTTCGGAATCGCGCTCATAGACACCGCTCTCCTCCCCACTCTCGGATACCTGGTGGATGTACGTTACGTTTCGGTATACGGCAGTATATACGCAATAGCAGACATTTCTTACTCGGTAGCATACGCGGTAGGACCTATTATAGCAGGCAGTGTGGTCGAAGCTATCGGCTTCACCGCGCTAAACGTAGGAATCGCCCTGATGAACCTATTTTACGCTCCGGTGCTGATGTATCTAAGACACATCTACGACTTCAAGCCTTTCGAGAACGAGGCAAACATTCTCATGTCTGACCCACCAAATAAGGAGTATCAGACGTACTCAATGCAGGAGCAGAAACCGGTGGGGGGTGAGATCCAGAACCACTTAGAGTACAAACAGCAAGAAACCAATTTTGACTCTGGATATCAGAGCCAGGACTACCAGCACACGGGTTACCAACAGAATTATCAGCAACGCTCTTACCAGCAAGATCAGCCGTACCAGGAGACCCCGTTCCAGCAGCCTCCGGCTCGTCCTCAGGGGCGCGTTCTTCCTCAACAGCCAGAGGCAGCCAACCCCTTCAGGCCGCAAGTGCAGTCTACTGGAGGAAATCCTTTCAGGCAAGGCTTCTAAAATAGGTGTGTATATTGTATATTCGGTTAGTAAGCGTTTTGAGTTTCTGTATTTTGTGTACATATCACACCGATTGTTCCTCTTATTGTACATATCGGCTGATATAATGTTAGAATAGACAAATGACAAGCTGGGTGCAGATTGATACGTAGATACTCATTTCCATTAAGGTAATTTGCTGTTATATGAAGAATCTAATAGAATCAACACTTCAATAATAGTAATGATGAAGTTGAAAGTTTTCACCTTCATTTTAGAAATTTGAGTATTTTTCAGGTTCAATGTTGATCATGAAATCTCAAGAAATTACATTTGTTTATGGGAGTACCTATGTACAAAAATATTCATGTTATATAACGTGAAAGGGAACAATTTCAGATATGGTCTCAGTTAATATCAAAACCAAATAAATATATCAATGCGACTTAAAATAACTGAAACTTCTTTGATAATAATTTGGATTTTGATATATTGTAAATTGTTTGATTTCATTTTCTAACTTATGGGCAATTTGGGCATAAACTATAAACTTTCGGAAAAATATAGACTTGGACTTTTTCATTCAAAATCATAACCAAATCGCTAGCTATTTTTCAACACTGATGTGATTTATGAATATTTTAGCTTCAGAGAAAATCCCTAATGGAAGTAGAATTCTATTGAATCGATCTGAAACCGCAGTCATATAATATGATACTGAAGTTATATTTGATGGTATTATTTACGTAAATTATTTGGCAGATTCAATGACATCTATTAGATTCCTAGATGGGTCTGTGTAATTATTATGAATGGCATTTCTCTAGAGATAAATCTGTGGAATAGTTTTCAAAAAATCTATTACGATATATATTGAATATTTTGATCTCAAGTTGACAATTCAGTTGTGATTTTTAATTTGGCATGAACTCAAATAACATTTTCATAACTTTTCCAATAAATTTTTCAATAATCCATATCTTTTCATACATTTATTCTGTACCAGTCAACAGATCATACTTTCAACTGATTATTATTTGCAATGTGAGTTGAATCAATATCTGAAAGCGATGGTAAGAATTTTTTTTATTTGAAGGTTTTTGATAAATATCAACTTTCATGAAATGAATATATCAAAAACTGAAACAAATTATATATAATTATAGAAAATGCAAACAAACTATTGATTTCGACTGATACTCTTACAAAAACAGTTTTTTTACTAAACAAACTAACACAAACTTATATTCTGAATTCGTATACAACATGTTACCTAAACTTTGAATTATCTTCAAAATAGAAAGCTATACGTAGACTAATCAAAGATACACAGACATCACTTCCGCACAAAACATAATTCCAGAATTTGTGAAGTTTTGAATGAAAAGACATAGTTCAACTATCAAAACAACTCGAGTGATGTTGAAATTATTCTATAAATCTTGTTGATTTCGCATTGTTAACTGCCACTGAATTGACAAAATAATATGACGGGGTTACCTCAATGTTTTATTTTCCGGATTTCATTCCGTGTTCTGTGTTATTGACCTTCACAAGATTCGTTTTCACGACGTTTCGGCAAAGTCTCATTTGCCATCTTCTGTTGATGTCTGGAGTTTGGACCTAGACTGATTCACCGAAACTCTATTTCTTAATTCATAGGTGTGGCAGGTACATTTTATAATTAAAAATAATTCGATGATCAACGAGGAAATCAAAAGGCATCTAATCCCAATAGAGAAATAATTGAAGTGCCCTAAACTTTATGGTCTTCAGAAAGCCCATAAAGAAGGAGTACCACTTAGACTAGTCGTGAGCATCAACTAGCGAAACACATCACGCATGTACTTCAACTACATGCGGAAAAGGTCTCTTCGTACGTACGCAATGTCGATCATTTGATATTTATACTGAAAATATAAACAGTTAGCCCAGACGATATCCTTGTCAGTTTTGATGTGACTTCTTTATTTACCCATGTACCCACCGTAAAGGCACTAGAAATAATCAGAAAAAATATAAATCAGAAGAGCATACCATCACCTTGGCTGAACATTGCATCAAAAACAGGTATTTCATCTATAACGAGCAACGATATAGACAAATCGAGGGGTCACCAGTGGGCTCGCCACCATCTCCCATTATTGCCAATCTCTTTATGGAAGAAATCGAATCCGAAGCAATGGCAACGTCAGACTTGAAACTAAAATTCTGGCTGAGATATGTCAATGACATTTTCGTATTTTGGTGACATGGCCCCTAAAAACTTTTAGGATTTTTCGATCCACGGATACACACCGATAGATTCCTGAACGCAAATTCACACCACCATCCAAAACAAATTCACTTTGTGGCAAAAACACTAACTGAACGTTCAATGAGGCTGGCGGACAACGAACACAGGCAACAGGAGTTGAACACTATCGTCACAACGGTACGAATGAATGAGTTCCAGAGAAAACTATAAAAACGGCTTCCAAGATTGCACAGAAACAGCAGAAAACCCGAGAAACACCAGTCATAACAACCATACTACCATATATCAAAGGAACGACAGAAAAAATCGGCAGACTCCTCCACCAACACAGCTCAGCAACATAATTAGTATAAGAACGTACAATAAGATCCATGGTCCGTAATCCGAAGGATCAGATACCACTGTAGTCCCAAGGAGAGTACGAAGCACCAAGTCACGACTGTGACAAAAGTCATCACATCTTCCCTCTTCCAACACGTATTGGCGACCGGACACAACATCATATACGAGAACACAAAAGCATTGGCAAGCAATGGAAACTTTTATTTTCAACAATCAGACAGGCTATCGAAATTGAAAAACGACCCAGTAGTATGAATAAAAGTGATGTCGCGCAAATGTTACCAGCAACATGAAGATCCATCATATCACTTCACAAAATCAAACAGAACGCAAAGACGCTGTTTGCAGAAAGTTTCCCATATCAAATCTAATATCTTTTGAATGAAAAGATTTTGATTTTCAAATGTGCAATGCCTAAATTAAAACTGACAAATGGCGTTATGCATATCAAAAACTGTGGAAAATATTTAGGCATAAACTAAGATGAAGACCTGAAATTTGAAAAGCGTGTGATAGCAATAAACCAGAAATTACTAATGGGATGTTTCGTGTTAGGAATTTCATGAATGAGAATATTCTGTATATACCTACTTTATCTCACTAAGTAGTAATGTAGGTTGTGTTACGTCCAAAGTGAGCGGGTCTATTCGACCGTCCACCGCAACCCGCAAGGGTTTATTGTGGCACACACCTATTCCCTTCCGACCAAATGAACCCAGCTTCTTAACGAAGCCTATTCGTTTGTAGGGTGAGTAGTCTTTTAGGTCAGATAGTGAGAGTACGGCTCTGCCTAACTTCAAAAACCTGATTCGGTCCCCAGCAGGGCAGGCACAAAGTATGTGCTCTGCTGTTTCATCATTTTTCAAACAGAGGCGACACACACTGTCTTCCGACAGTCTCTGCATATGATGATTCGAATGACAGTGACCTGTAAAAAGGCCTCTTAGACATCGAAGTTCATCTTTTCTGTAGTCCAACAATTGTCTGATATCAAGCTTCGTAAGGTAAATAAACGCCTTGGAGTGAGCCAATTCTGGAAGATTCTGCCAGAAGTCCATAAATCTTTATGCCATCCAGGTGTTCAATCTTTGTTTGGTACAATGAAGCTGCTTGCAGCACCCTCCTTTGTCAGCAGCATCATTGCCTTCCAGGTCAGTATGGCCAGGAATCCAGACCAGAGACAATCCGTTGAGTCTTTCAATTGAAGAGAAGAGTTATTTTTGGCAATTTGCTACCAATTTAGACGTTGCTTGGTAGACGTTGCTCTGACCTGAAGGTGTTTTTGGTCCATCTGTGAACCAACAACTATCCGCTCTCAATATTTTCTTCTCCCGGAAGATCCAGTCCTCTCTACTCGGGAACAGTACTTCATAAGGCAGTTCGTAGTTGACAGTTGGAGGCATGAAGTCAGAGGTCATTTCAAGACAAGCATATCAATTCAAGCTGCCTATATTAATATCCAACCTGATGAAAGATCCTATAGTGTTTACGAAAATAAAAATAGATTCTTACTCGGAAAATACCAAAAACTTTTTGAAATTCAGAAAATACTTCGAAATACTTTTTGATAATGTTAAAACATATGTACCTATATATATCTCTGTTTCTGACATATCAGTGTATTTGTTTTTGTTTGTTGGCTCTCGTCAATATCGTTTTTAAAAGTTGTTCAACATAAACAGTTCTGGTTAGTAGTAAATTGTAATGTTAATTACATGGTTCGGACACATCATTTGTTAATAAGTCACTGATTAAAATTATAGGCTGCTGCTTTCGGTACGAACATTTTTTTACGAGGAGAAAGCAGGTATAATTAATACTCGTATTTGGCAAATTAGTTAACATCATCGAAACAGTAGTTGCAGCATCTAATAACTCAAGAAACATTTCAAAACATCTTATTAGTGAGATTAGATCACGAAGAATTTAATATCGTCGATTGTATCAGATTTGTTGAAATTTTAACGGGCATATGTGCAATAAAAAGATGGGTGCCATTCATATGTATGTAGATATGAGTATGTTTTATTATATATTTAGTCAATGAGCATAAGATAGGGGATGAAGAAATAATACTGTGGGTTGAGTGTCCAAAAACACATACTTTTCTACCTGTCAAGTTGTTCAAGTTTTTTAGAATGAAATGAAGTGAAAAGTTTCCAAAATCTCTCATCAATATCCACAACTTCAGCTTACATACGATTTATATATGCTTCCGATTGATTTCTGTGAAATCCTGGTATTCTGAGTTTATGATGAAAAAATGAATTCATATTTAATTATTAAAATTTTGAGTCATTATTTTGGCAAAGTAAACTTTCTTGACAAAAGTTTATGTGAATTCATTTTAATTTAGTGAATAAAGGTTGATTGCCTTCGAAATATCTTGTTTAATAATTAATTATCTGTCTTCATCAATATTTCGACTTCCTCAATGCTAGCTGCAGAGTCCTACAATGATAAGTGTTGAGTTGAATTCTACATTAATATGTATTTGTTTGGAAAAATTGTTGAACGGTGGGATAGTAGCCAATTCGGTTGACTTGGGTGGTTTGTCCACTCAATCGACCGCTGTGTGAACCGGTGGTTCAAACCGCAGGGCTGGACGATCGATTTTCACTTCCTATCGTCCAAACCGGTGCTAGGAGTCACACGTTGAAAGATAAGACCTTGTTAGTCCTTAGCTCGCACAAGTTTCTATTTCTGAGAGGTGCGACAGTTGGTTAAAGGAAAACCAGATTTTGGCAGATTCAACAGACAAAAACCAAAATAGGAATAGGGATAACCGAAATTTGTTTAAAATTCATTGTCATTAAAACAGAGGAAACAATAGGAAATATTCCATGCAAACCCATAAAAATTTTTGGGAGGTCTTATGATATCTTGAAAAAATTTATGATTTTCATAGTCCTAAAGTGAAAAATGGGTTTCAGCGTTGTGACGTCAGCTGTAGATGATACACGTGAATTTTTTTTTCAGGAGTTCTTGTACGGCACTTATCAGCTTTTTCGTTGC
>WOGL01001154.1:0-12085 GCA_015342145.1 Leptinotarsa rubiginosa
CAAACATGGCTTAAACTCTGACGAAATCACCAAACTCTTACGAAGGTTCTAAATGGATGAACACTTCAATCTAGCAGACCACTATTATATTCTTCATACAGTCATTGTTCACTGTGGTCTGGCGTTGAATCTGGTCATTATTACGCATTGGTCAATGACGATACGGAATGATTTGAGATCGAAGATAGTCGTGTCACTAAATATTCTGTCAAAATCTGCAATTTATCGGAGTCTCTGGAGACACCCTACATTTTATTCTGAAAGAGAGGACATTCCCGGGTTTTTCTGCAGCTGAGAAATCAAATGCGCCACTGGAATTAATCATGTCGCCCCGGAGAGCCAATTAATTTTTGTTCTTTCATAATTTCATGATTTGTATTATTTTCAATAAAACTGATTTTCATCTTTTCTATCTGAACTCTCATCAAGAATTATTTTTCTTCCGATAATATTCGGAGCGCCAATTAATTTTTATTGTTGTTTTTATTTTTATCGTTGTTTTAGTAAAAAATTAAAGTTTAAGCATATTCATGATATCAGTAACGAATCAACCTTTTTCAAAGTACAATTCAAAATAGTTCTCAGTTTCGAAATTCAAATGACGCGAATAATAACTGTTAATATGTTGAATAGGTTCAAAATTACTATCTTCCACCACTTCTGGAAAAGAAAAAATTTGCAAGAATTTAATTTCATATTTTCTCTAACCTTCTTCATTCTCATCCTATACATCGTTTATTGAGAAGATCTTGGTTGTTGACTGAACTAGAGTCGAGCGATTCCTGAAAAGGAGAACGCTTTCAAATATTTATTCTCAGAAAGAAGGAAGCTAGAAATGCATACAATCCAACGCCTAGGGTAAGACCATTCGTAGATGCCTAGGAAAACATCAAACTCCAACCCTATATAAGGAATGTTTTCTCCGTATAAAATCGATCTAACCCCACCAAGCTTTCCAACCCCCACCAGAGCCAAAACTTCCCCTTTCCTCGGTGAGGCGGATGATTACGCCCGAGTTAGGCTGGAAACTCTGCCCGATACGCGTCACGTGTTTTTGTGAAAAACTCGGTGTTATCGTGCGAAATTTTGTCGCGTTTCCTTCCGAAGATTGTGAAATAACTAGAGAAATTTTGAATTAGTGCCATGAGTAGGTGTAAGTGTAGAACTTCATTAACTTAATCATAGCTGAAGTGACCACTTGTTTGGTTTTCAACAATATAGTGAAATGTAATGTTTGTGAAGGTTCAACTCACGAAAACTCCTCTTTGATTCGGCAGGAATAATACAAATTCTACAATACAAGGTAGGTTTGGTGGTTGGAAATTTATTTTGGTATAATTTTGAAATATCAACATCATTTGGTATATTAACAGGAGACAAAATTGAATGTCAAACTTAACGGTATTCGTTTTTGAAAATATCCTTCAATTGAATTACAATATTTCGCCACAAAATTTCAAAGAGTGCAATTGATATGTGGAATAGAAAACTGGTTAATTCGAAAGTTCATGAAAATTAATTTATGAGCTCTCAAAAAGTTCTTCTCCCTCAATACAATGGTAGTGAATTGAATATTAGAGTTGCTCTTTGAACTTTTGGTAAGACAAGGTGTTATTCCATTGTCAAGGTGACCTATGTGTTCAGTTAATCGTGAAGTTGAAATCTCACCTGGAAAATTGAGAATAATTCAGATTTTTCGAAAATCCTTTTATCACTATTGTGAATGAAAATATACCAGAATTTTAGAATATGACCTTGATAGCCAGTTATCATTGACACCATTAATGCTCAAATAGTTCCCTCTTTTGGCACATTCTTTCGATTCTCAAAATGGAGAAACTCAAAACTACTGAACTAATTTTAAAGATTTTGTTACCTATAGTATGTTATATTATCTGCAAGTCTACATTACCCGCAAGTCTATATTACCCGCGGCTGATTTGATTTCAGGAAAATAAGAGATTCTTACGAAAATTCCAATAAAAGTTACCCAAGGTACAAAAAATTCACCAATAAAAATCGATTATTTGGCGTGCGCGGGGGAAATGTCTAGACAATAATGCAATAAAATAATTTTATAGTTGGTAGAATAGCTGACAAACATTCCTGTTGAGATTAATTTGTTTCGATTTGTCAAATCAAAATGATTTTTTTTATTTCAATATCATTGTGATATAAACTGTTTGTTTTCTACTCTCGACATCAATTCTCGTTAAATATTCATGATGAAAAAGTAATGTTTCTTATTTTTGTTTTTACTATTTTCCAGGCTTTTCTTTGTGAGTTTCATTGTCTCCAGTATTTCTCACTAGTTTCATTGACACAACTCTCCTTCTTATAATTCAAGTATAATTCATTCAATTAGTAATCTCAAAACAATCAACTCAATCCTTCAAGGAATGGTATATTGAAAGCACGCTTAAATTAATTGAAAACGATTCGTATTTGTCTACCTCTTCATAACTTCACATTATGGTGAATGCGCCAGGGTGTATTTTTCTCGAAATACATTGGGTGATATGAAGAAGAATTGAATTAATAGCAGTCCGAGCTCCTACTTGAATTTATCATTTCAAGCTGAGATAACTATTACTATTGCTCAATAGTATTTCAGTTTCACCTATCATAAGTATACACTGAACAATTTCAATTCCTACATGATTCATCATTCGGAATATATAGAAACATTTCCCCAAAAAACAAATTTCTGCTAGAGATGTGAGATGATAAAAATAGCATACATGATACATATTTCACTTTGACGTTCAACCCTCTGTATCTGGGGAGTTTGAATCATGTTCCAGGTCTTTTTGAATTGAAACAATAGAAATGAATGGAAACATAGTTTTTTGAAAAAAAAATGTCTGAAAACGTTATCTTTCTTTCGGTTTCTGCTTCGTATCAAGTCATTGAAAATATATACAAATCATAACTTTCCAGCAGAGATGGTATATTTTGATTGGAAATGTTCGGATACTTGTTTATTCTTCTGATTGATTCGGCAGTTACTTGATGAAGATCCATGGTAATTTCATAACCTACACCTTACGATTTCATCTCCACAAACTTTATTTGGGAAATATATCACGACATGTTTCGCTAATACAGTAGCTTCTTCAACAGTGATTTGGAGAAGCTACTGTGTTAGTGAAACATGTTCTGATATATTTCTCAAATAAAGTTTGTGGTGATCAAATCGTAAGGTGTATTTTATGAAACTTCGTCATTCGCCTAAAATTGCGATTACAAAAAACTGCATTATCGGTTTGAATCAAAGGGAATACCAGTATCAATAGATTGATGGACGTAGCCATTACTGCGTGGTGGATCATCATGAAAAATGGAAAATGAAACTTCCTTTGTTTTTATACCTCTTTCATTTGTAACTAACATTACTGCAGATTCGTCCTACGAGGACATCTCAAATAAATACAATAAACTGAAATGTTCACCCCTTCATACCTATTCAACTACAGAAGGTAATAACAGACGGTCCCAAATGACTTCATTACATGAATTTCATTCATCTGTGATCAGGTCAATTTGGTCATTAAGTAGGTTACATTCGCAATGCTAATGCTCATGAATTTTCAATGATACCAGATAATTGAGTTTCTCACATGCATTGTGCAAAATTTCCGAATCGTTTAGGTTCGAGAATGTGTGGTTGCATTCCAAGGAATGATTTGAAAACGTCGAATAATTTTCACCTACTCTGAAGGACCTTTCATGTTAAGCTTATATAAACTCTAGATTTCTCCATCTTTTCCACTTTATCTTTGGCATCAAAAAGGAAATTAGACAACCTGGCATGTGGCCTGAATGCCACTTCCACATTGTTTTTCCTGGAAAATCCCGGAATTGTATCTGTTCTCCACCAAAATATGTTGAAATCACGAATTTCATATTTTCTGATATACTCACTGGATTTTTGATATACCTACTGAACGAGGAAACAATTTTTCCAGTCATGACAATGTTATCCAAATGTATTTCAAGGAATGCATAGTTTCATTGATTTTCTTTGACATTACGCTTTTTCAGATGAAAATTAAAAAACATTAGGAAAATCTATATAAGGATTGAAAAAAGAGAATCCAGAGACTACCCTGGAAGGTCTCTGCTTCGAAATAAGGACAAATGATGAATTTGACATCAAATAGGTAACGCAGATACTGATTTTCCTAACCACAAATTGGCGAATATGTTCCCTTCATCACAAACCTTCTAAATGAACCGCAGGAATATTGAAAAACCTCAAAGATATTTTTTGGAGTGACTCTCCAGGAACCTGTGCAACTTTGGTACTTGCTTTATCTGTAGAAAAAAGAATGCTGGGTGTATAGATCAATGAGATAATTCGAGCATAATTAGATGTTCTCTCTCACATATTTGGAGAAATTCACTTCAAAAGATTTGTTGAAAATGAATCTAGCCTTTTATAAACAATGGCATTTCTACAATGTTATTGGTGCATTAGTGTAAAACATTGTCTCAATAATATCAACAAAACACCATATACTGTTGATCATAGACCATTTTTAACAGTTCACAAATTAAGAAAGATGTGAAAATAAACATTCTGTAGTCCTTCTAAGTAGTGAAACATTCATATCAGTTCTTCTTATATTCTATTAGATGGTAATTTTATGAAATGAAAATAGAGAGGGGACATTTAAAATGATTTCCCCACATTCATGAGAAAAAAAACACAGAGGAACAAACAAGATCGTAAGAGCTAAACATTTATTGGAATTTATCATCGTCTCATTGCTCTGTTTTCGTTTCAAATGCCCATTTTTGTCATTGTAGTGATAATGGCATTGTTGACAGTGAGAAGAAACTTGCTTTTAACTGTTTTTCTTTTGATGTGAAACAAATTCGTTCTGAGACTTGCTAAAGGTGGGAGGTGACGTTGATGTGGCAATTTAACAGTAATTTTTTTGAAGGATTCTGCTTCTTCCATTTTCATTATAGATTTATATAAATGAATGTAAGTTGAATGATATAAAATAATAGTTGTGTGACAATGAGTACGGTGATTTGATTGATCCACGTTACAGCATTCGGAATGATTTATTCATCCCCGATCAATATTAATTGATAGTATAAAAAAAATAACTCATGATAATTTTTTATCAGATTGTTATCAAAAAAGGATGCTTGTTTCATCACCTCTGAAATGTTTCGCGTGATTTCATGGGCAATTCATGTCCGTTCTTTCGGAATTGTTTGGTGTTGTTGAATACTGTTAACAACACCAGGGTCTGATGACCGGTTAGGTTTGGCATCTCAGTTTGGCATCTTTTCTATGTGCGAATTCTAATACAAACAAGGAAGTGCGTGCTGATACATATGAATAACATATACACGTAGCTAGAAAGTAATGGAAAGATGCTACCAAAGATGTATTGATAGATATTCTTTGTGAATCTGTTGTTGCATATCGAAATTTTTTCAAAATGGAACTCAAAATTTTACGTAATTCATTCATTGAAAAACCATTTTCGTTTTGAAATATGTTGAATGAATCATCAAAGTTCAAAACGCTTGCCCATGATTTTATATTACATAGGTTTCTAAATGATTCGTAGTTCGCCTTGCTATACAGGCCGTTTCTTTCATCATGTGGTATATATTCTATTGGTATATTTCAAACCGTAACAGATACAGAGACGATTAAATTAGAGAACAATACAATGGTCGAAGAAAACTTACGGGGACTCTCGCCCTTCTCGAGTTATACGGGGAAAACCAAAAATGCTCTTTTTGGTTTTTTTTCGAATGGAATTGTTATTTCTGAGAATATCGAAAAATGTAAAAAAAATTGTATTCAAAGTGTACTCTGACGATGTAATAATAAATATTCGATGAAACCTTTCGTGTCAACATGGCCACCATCAATTTTTTTTTAATAACGACTTGACTTTTTTATTACAGATATTGATAAAGTAATAAATTCACGATTCAAGGTTATTTCACATTTTATTATTTTTATAGCGTTTCATTTGAAGTAACTAACATCATCAGTGACAACAATTTCAAATTACGGTCCTGTCGTTACTTATTCTGTAAATTGTTTCGATTTCTCCAAAATATAATTCAGACCACCAAAAAAATTCGACAGGTAGGTACCCTGACACAATGAAAATGTATACTTTTTTGTTTTGAAAATTTTTGTATTGCCGTAATCTTCCTTTCAATTCTTTTTTCTCCCTAATAAATTATAATTCGTAATATTTTTATAATTCTCAATCCTGGAAGTGACAAAAAATATCAGTTTTTGGTCAAAATTCGATTATTGTATATTTTGGTATGATCGATTAGCATCTCAGTTCATTTACCATCCATCTTGAACGCGTAGATTTCGCTTGGTTTCTTTGGCAAGAAAAATTAATGCGTTGTTGATATCTGTCGAGAAATGTCAGACGTTTATGAACATATCAAAGATGTATTCAAATGATGAAAGGAGTGACTGCTATTCAGTCATGCAAAATCTAATAGAAATCCTATTTTTGCAAGGAATATGTATGTTGAGCTATACCCGAATCGTCGTATTCCGAACATTCGAATGTTTAGACGATTAGAAAGAAACATGAGGGACTTTGGTGCATTTGACAGAAAGAAAACAAAAAAATGTGTAGTTATTGAAAGTGATAGGAATCAAATAAATGTTATGGGTGAGCAAATATTACCAAATAAAAATTTACACAGTGAAAACCTTTTTTTTTAATTACGGATTGGCCAGTTACAAAAATTATGCTAATCAAGATTGTTCCTTACGAGAAATTGCCACGAAATGGGGATTCCTGTAAAATCTACGAGAAATATTTTGAAAAAGAACGAATATAAATGCTACAGGATACGCAAAGTTCATCACCTCAATGGAAGAGATTACGGAAGCAGAGTACGATTTGCGAAGTGTTTAAGACGTAGAAATAGGAAAGTTAGAAATATTCGTGAAAAATAATATGGACGGACGAATCAAATTTCACCGACAAATTTCCAAAAAAGTTCAGAATAAATGTTTGGTTGAGAATTGTGGGAACAAACATCCTTGCCCCTTTCTTTCACGATGAATTGAATCTATATCCGCCATGAAATACAATATTTTCAACAGGACGGCCCTCCTCTCCATAATGCAGCATTTATCTGCAATATTTTCAAGAAAATGGACTGGAGACAATGGACATATCAACTGGCCAGCACGATCCCCAGATTTTACTCTTTTAGATGTTTTTCTGGGAATACATAAGAAATAAAGTTTTTTCAACACCAAGTACAGATATCGACCATCTCAAACAAAAATAAAAGATGCATGTATTAGTATTACACCTATTATGCTAGAGATTTGCCACAGAAATTGTCTGGACCGACAACTTATGTGCATTCAACAGAGAGGTCGTCAATTCGAGCTTTTATTGTAGATTGCCATGTAGCTTTGGTTTTCCCCATATAACTCGAGAAAAACGAGATCCCTCGTAAAGTTTCTTTGACTATTGTAGATATTGTTCTCGATGACATTTACCTTTTTTCCCATTTAATCGTCTTCGTAATCGGTTACGGTTTAGAATTTAGTAATGTTACCACATGATAAAAGAAACGGCTTGTATATTTTTCCGTATCCATATTTACTTCTTTCATTCTCTTCAGTCCAATAACCCGTACTTACGCTTTCCATAGAAATAATTCATATAAAATTGAAGTCCGTTGACTGCCAATTGAAACATGAACAAATTCTATTTTTCAACTCCATCTGTTGAAGATGACACTATTTCTGAATTCTAAAAAACGATTTGTCAAAAACTAGATATTTCGTGGAAGCCTTTATTAGTTGAACGATCTCTATGAGGACTGAAGTGGAAATTTACATTTCCAGTCATTTTTTGTGGGGTAAATTAAAATTTTCTAGTGACCATTCTGAGGGTTTTTCACCTCCTACAGTCGAAACTTATCATATTTTCAAATTTGTTTTTCCAAAGAAAGAACTAAAAAATAGTAATACTCATGTTAACGTTCGGGAGGCAAAAATCTGCCTCTATTACCAGAATCTGAAAAAATCTAATGAATCTTGTATTTTTTTCTTTGATTCCTTCAATTCTCAAACACCCTCGCTACATGTCACAAGAGTTTCGACAAGGTTCTTCAGATTTTTCACAATTCGGAAAAAGAAGAAAGATTTAAGCCATCGAAACATTCAACTGTTCAGATTTCTTTTTGACAAGCAAATTTTTGACAACGACAAGTTTCTGATGAATGAAATATTTTCTTTTGCAAGATCATATGCTTCTTCGGTTGGAGTGAAGATTGAAGAGAATAAAATAACGTTTCGTCTGCTACTGCGGCAGACATCATCAGTGGTATGAGCTTTCTCTGCGAATGTTGAATTTCGAAGCCTCAGCAATGCTTTTTTGGAAAATACTTTGAATTTACGCAGTGACTTATCGGGGTAACCTGGAAAGTTTGGCTTCCCTACGCCCTCATAAAGTTTTCTATTACAATGAAAAGAGAAATGAAAATTTCGATGTTTTTTACCACTTTTATTTTCAACTAACGTTACTGCAGTTTCGTCCTATATGGACATTTTCAAACTAATACAATAAACTCGACGAAAGGACGAAACTGCAGTAATGTTAGTTACAAATAAAAGTGGTAGAAATTTTCATTTCTCTCTTCATTATGATCTCCTACCACGTAGTAACGGCTACATCCATCAATTTATTTTCTATTACAATTTTGTCAGACAGTGGAAGGTGGAAAAGACTCAGTTGTCAGTGTGAAGTTGATCTTCCATCAAAGTGTTTCTATTTCCGAAAATCTAATGTCTAATACTGAAGTATCATTCAAAAAAATAGTTTGGTTCCATGTTACAAATCTTAAAATTTTTCTATAGGGTGGGGTAATAATTCACACCAGACGAGTGTTGATATACACTCAGTATATAGCACAAAAGAGTTGACTCAATCAAAGGACAATACGTAACAAATTTGATAACATCTATAACTATGAGGAATATCTCAAAGGAAATAACGGAAGGTCAACAACACCGCCAAATAGTTCACGACATAATTCGTAAAATGTGTAACAAATTTCGCTGTGATATTTGTAGTAATGTCGTTTCAAGACGTTTGAAACGTCGCCAAATATTGCCACTTAGACGCAAAGTAATTGGGCAGTTGCCAAATATCTCAATCATGTTTCAACAGACAGAAAAGCTTTTTGATTTTACGCTTGCATTGTGGTTGCTCAGTTTTCTTGATTCGCCTAAAATTAGGCTATGACAAATCTTATTCAAAAAGAGCCTACGAATTTGAAATCAAATGAAAAATACAATTTTGGATGGATTTATAACTCTCTAACACTGAAAGAAATGTGTCACTATCTTCATTCTGGTTTGAAGCCCGTTGTAGTTTGATAATGCAATATTACGTTTCGCCAGCACGAGTGGCTGGCTTCTTCAGAGGTTTATTCATCTTGATGATTCGCCGATTTAAATTTGATTGAAATTTGCTACAGTAATTTGAGGTGATTAGGCGCTCATTTAGTCCTAGCTAGATTGAAATTATTATAACCAGTGGAGTGTCAGTGGGCACCACAGCCAACAATATTGGGAAAAAAGTACACCACTGACTTGTTGTTGAAGTTTTTCTTTTTTCTCGATTGGACAACTGAAAATACCACTTTTTGTCATTTGTGTTTTCATCATATCAAGCTTCGTTTTCGAGAAAAAAATTGAAACCACTTTGCATATCATGCAGCTGACATGCAGATACTCTACAGCATGGAAAAAGTCAATTATAATAACATGTAGAATTTCACAATGAAAATAAATATATATACATACACATAAAGAGTAAAGATATGAAAATATCGAACAGAAGTATGAAAAAGTATGAACAGTAGGGTTTAAACACTAATATTATTCAATATGGAAGCTGAGAATATAAATGAAAAATAATATAAAATTCAAAATATGACAATCGAAACTGTTGCAATCAAGTGATAATATTTTCAAATCAGCCTGGAAGTATTCATTGAAGGAATAAAATGTATTGTTATGTAACAGTTTTCTAACATTTTTTTTGAAGTTATGCAGGTTTGACAGCTGTTTAAGAGAGACAGGTAGTTTGTTGAATGATTTGATAGGCATAATTAGAGGGCCGTTTGCTGCTTTCATCAATTCATGGTGGGGAACAATAAAATTATAGTTGGATTTTTACGTATATGTATACTGTGGCGAGCCGAAGTTCATCTGTTGATTGAAATTTGTCGAGATGAGTTTTGACATAAACAACACAATTAGATATATATAGTGAAATAATGGCTGAGAGATCCAAATCGATAAACACCTCCATACATGAATCATGATGTTTTTGAAACACATTGCTCTCACTATCTTGAGCTATCAGTAAATCCTGCTGATAAGCTATCGTTTATTCCTGTACAGTTACCAAAGTTGATCAGACAATAACTGAGTCAAGATTGAATATAAGCATAGTAATAGCTGTGTAATATATTCAGTGAAACGAAATTATGGATATTAAGAATTACAAGAAACAAAATTAGCAGCGATTCCATCATGAATGATTTTACGCTGAAATGGCTAACATGCACTCTATTTATGGATTAGCAAATGGAAATGCGAAAGAAACACGGATAATTTACCAGGACAGATATTTTAACAAGGGAAACATGTGCTGAAACATTCAGAACGATACATGCAAGATTATGTGAAACTGGAAGTTTTGATATAAATGCAGGGCGTGGAAGACTAAAAACTGTAACAACGTCTGAACTAGAAGAAGCTATACTTGATGCGGTAGAAGAAGATCCTTCAAATAGTTACAGTAAGGCTGTCGTAGTTTCGAACTGCATTCTAACGTTCCGCCAGCACGAGTGACTGTCTTCTTCATAAGTTTATTCATCTTGATGATTCACCGATGACTGGTGATTTCTAGTTCGTAGGTTGTATTTATGTTCACTCGTGTAGTCCGCCTTCCGTTTCGTTCAAAACTTTTTTCTGTACTGAATCACGAGTAATTGTAAATATTTAAATATTTCATCTGTAGTACAAAATTTCGCTAACACCTATAATTCTTAAAATATGTTTTTTATTTTGATTTTCTTTTGAACAACCTATCAAGGAGGTTACGTATAGCGGCATCTGCCCGCGAATAGCTCAAGCAATAATTGATAGTTACGTACAGCGCCATCTGCCCGCAAACAGATCAAGCAATAATTGATAGTTACGTACAGCGCCATCTGCCCGCGAATAGATCAAGAAATATCAATGAGGTTACGTACAGCGCCGTCTGCCCGACAATAGATCAAGCAATAATGCCGATAATTCTGTCAATACAGATCCCTAGCTAGAGAGTTACAAACAAATATACATACCAGCAAGCATACATACATACATTCATACATACATACATACAGGTGAAGCTAATATGAAGCGTGTAATAACAACATTTATTCATTTGATTCATAATTCTCTAATACTTCTGCTTTCTCTTCTTCTTCTCCTTGATCTTTTTTTTTTACTTGGGTGCAAGTAAATCGTCTCAATAGTAATACATCGCATGTCTCCTCGTTGGTATCAAACGAATCCTCAACTTCTTCGATTGAAATCCTATGTATTTGGTAGAAAGTCCTATTAAATATAGGATAAAGTGTTACTTGTTTTGACAAAATGTTTCAGTTTACTTGAGGACGGTTTAACAAATCGAAACCAGTCGTAACAAATGAAAAACTTAGTAGAAATCAGACAAAAGTTATTTTCTTATCCTATATTGAATCCTTAACTGTTGGTCATTCAACATTGAAGCACGACTGGCCTTGACAATTTGAATATGCTAGAAGCACAGGCACCGATCTGAGAGCGCCATAAGGATTTTTCTGTAGTGGTTGTGTTTTGTCCTTAAAAAAATAAAAACAAATACAGTGCAATTTTTTAACAACCACATTTAGCAGTACATCCACTTTTACAGTTGCAAAAAATTGTGTTCAGCAGTTTTTCCGGCGCAGGTGGGAGTAAAGTCTGAATAGGTTCTAATGCATTGTCGACCAACTTCCAACCCCAGTC
>WOGL01001155.1:0-12078 GCA_015342145.1 Leptinotarsa rubiginosa
AGTTTTGAACAATTTTATCAAACATTGTGGATACCCCCTTGAAGTTTTGAAAGATTTTCCTGTAATGATACTCTGATACAGCAGTGGATACAATTTTGCCACAATTTCGATAATTTGATATCTCCGACACAAACTGAAAAAATAAACACTTCCAAAACCCAGTGAACACTGGAGTTACAAAAGTATCACTTCTTCCTAGCGAGTTTGTATTGCAAATATTCGGTATGGAATTGAAATAGATATGCACAGGAAAGCTAAGCAATAATTTATGAAACGGAAACAATATAAAATTTCACTTACATGAAAATTTATCATCTCTTCATTATATTATACGTATTTATGTTTGCACACTTCGCAGGTGAACTTGTTTTGAAATGATTCTGTATTTACTGTTCCTATCTTCATTAAAAGAATTTGTTTAGTAAAGTGAGTAAAATATATACATGTATCAATACTTTTCTACTGAATATATTTTTTCTTTGTTCATGTCAGAACGAAAGAATACACGTCCTTTTACTTTATGATAATGATTCCTGGCAGACACTTTTCTACAGTTCTATGTTGACATATTTTCTTGCGAGAATGTTTCAAAATTTACTATCTAACTGAGAATATAATCTGAAAAGTACTCTTTAAAATCACAATTTTTTTTCACCTATTGGGAAAAACAAAGTGAAATAGTAAATTGTACAAGTAAGAGAAACGACACATTTCTCACGAGCACAGAAGTTTGTTGGCACGAGACGAAGGCTCGTGCCAATAAACAATATCTTCACGGGCGAAATGATGCACTCACAGCGATACAACTTTGTACACTGACTCAGGGTAATGACAAGACACCTGGTTTCCCACTCTCCTTCCCCACCTAATTCCCGTTTTTTGGGTCCGCTTTCATAACAATAAATAAATACTTTACCACAAAAATATAGATAAATAAATATAAAGATATATTTTTTTAGTTTGATTGAAATTTTCCACTTCTGCCATGCAATATAGAAGTTAAATATAGCTTTAGGGCCAAGACTGCATAATATGCAAACAACTGCTCCATATGCTACAAAATTTTCATTTCAAAAAATGTCTTGATTTCAGAGTAACATATAAATATCACTTAAGCCAGATGATTTCGGAAATTTGAATGTATTCTGATAAACCAGGCGTCAAAAAATGCCATAAGTATTATAGAAAAGACTAATATCAAAGCTTCAACGTTTATTAGAAGGAAATACATTAAATTCTTTCTCAATATAAAAACAAATGCTAATAACAATTATTTCAACTACTAATGGGAAAAATCTATTGCCAAACATGTTTTTAGACTTTTAAAGCAATAAAAAAATGGCAAAACTCAAGTGTAGTGTAGCATAAATAAAATAGTTATATTTAATATAATAAATATGTGAATATATAGATATATGTTGATACAAATAATATATCATTTATTGCATTCCAATCAAAACGTTTGAATTCTAATTTTGAAAAAGTGTACGGGTAAATTCTATATAATCCAATGCTCCTGCAATTGGTCGTTCGGTTTTTGGCTCCAGGTAAGGCTTCATTCTGGCAACACAATAATCTGCCATTTCTTTCGTCAAGTTCTGTAAGAAAAAATAATACAAATAACGAAAAATATACTATGAAAAATATCAATCACAGTCAAAGGCCTCAGTCTGGAAGTATGAATTTCTATTACTATATGGGTGGCTACTATATCAGTCATTGACCTTAGGGTGGAAAAAAAATGGTAACTGAAAAGTGTTCAGCAAACAACAAATATAATGAAAAGAATTCTGTACTTTACATCAGAATTCTTCTAAAAATTTTTAAGAACTCAAGGCATCTTATACTGTTTTTACTAATTTTTCAACACATTCATTTTAAGAAGAATGAAATAATGGCATGTTTAGATTTTTTCAGTAGTCAATAAAACTAAAACTCACCGCATAAAGTTCCTCTTTTGTAACGTAAGGACGATCTCCTGCAGTAATCGCTCTGAACGCCTTTTCAATTTCTTCAGAACTTTGGACATTTTCAGTTTCTTTGCTTATCATGAAGGCCATATATTCTTGTAACGAAACATATCCATCTCGGTTAGGATCAACCACATCTGGAATAAAAATTATAATCCTAAATAATGATCAGAATTCTTTTCAGAAAAAAACTTCTTGCCTAATATTGCATCAAACTCTGGATCCGGTTGTCCTTCTTCGACCATTGGCAAGTCATATCCAAGGGCTCGCAGACAACTTTTAAACTCTTGATGATTCAGTTTGCCAGATTTCTCTTTATCAAAGTGTTTGAACATCATTGAGAACTCTTTGAGGGCATCTTCGCTCACACCTAAGAAAAACAATTTAACTTTCATTTTCAGTTTGAAAAAAAATAATTCACCATTGTATTTCTAAATCAAATACTTTAAAATATATTAATCCGAGACTACTATAATTTTATTGATGGATGTTTGTTTGGAGAGAAGTATTAATTTACAAGATCTTTTTTGGAAAGATAAGATAAAAAATGGAACTTGAATATTTTCGCTAAGTAATCTCATGAAATAAATGAACATTCATCTAATGTACTTTGTCCTGTAACACTAAAATTTGCATTTTATAAATTTTTATAACAAGTAGCATTCTTCAAAGTGAAATCTAACTTTATTATTTAACGAAATAGACTCTCGATTACTATGTACAAAATGTTCAATTAAAAAATGTTTTTCCTAAATTCCATGGTTTATCTGTATGTATGCTGCACGCAACTATAGAAAATACACCTGCTTTTAAACTGATCAAGATAATTTGAAATTTAAAACAAAAGTTTAATCAATTCCTTGTCAACAGCAGCAGATATTATACAATTTAACAATTTATATGTAAAAGTTGATTTTTTTAGCTAACTCAAAAACTAACTTGATAAGTTAAATTTGGAACCTCTGCTGTGAAATGAATCTATTGTAAACACATTTGACCCGCCATAACAAAAATTCTGCCTTTTGACGTGCGTTCGCTAGTCAAGTTAGCATCATCAAGAGATGACTAAAACTACTTACAAGCTATGTTTTTTTTTTATATGTATCTATATATACGAATAGACTATATAGACGAATCATTACCTTGCATAATGAGGGTCATTAAATTTTACCTGTATCAATAGGCTATTAGGAATGGAACCTTTATCACTATTCATGAATTACATTCCACATTTTTTTGATTTCTTCACTTTTGAAGACATCTAAAAACTTTTTGTCATGTACTAGTCTCAGCAATTTCGAAGCATGCTTGAAATTATTTTGTTTCGGTGAAGAAAAAGCGTTTTCAATAAACAAAAAACTCACTTTAAAAAATTTAGGTAAAAAACTCAGGGTACAAGCTAGGTTCAGATAAACTTGTTCCACAAAACTTTGTGTATAGCGTATGAATACAATACTAGAGTTAATTGTTGAAAAAATATTTTGTTGCTCAGTTTCACATAATTTATTATTATTTGAAAACTAGATTCGCTTACCTGATTGATTCCTAGCCTGTATTTGTTGTTCCAAATTATGTTGCATCCTCATTCCTAGTTGGTCAAGTTGATCCCACTGCTGGGCTAGACCAACAGTAGAATGCTCAGTATACCTATTATCCAATATCAAATGTTCTTCTAGAATTGCACCCAAATCCTCAATTTTTTTCAGATCTGATCGACGCGCACGAACTTCCGCTGCTTTACG
The DNA here is from genome assembly GCA_015342145.1 of Leptinotarsa rubiginosa. Classification (NCBI taxonomy): domain Eukaryota; kingdom Metazoa; phylum Arthropoda; class Insecta; order Coleoptera; family Chrysomelidae; genus Leptinotarsa; species Leptinotarsa rubiginosa. The sequence continues at coordinate 3,713 of WOGL01001155.1, forward strand.
TTTTGTTGCATCTAACTGTTGTTCTAGTGAACCGGAACCTTCCATCATTGAGGTACTGAAGAGAACATAATGATCAACAGATAGCTAACCGTGAAGTTCATTGATCAATGATGCAGGATATGATTTTGAATGAACAATTAGTCAATCACCTGACATGCGTTTTTTGCATTTAGTAATTGGGCATCATAGATGTTAAGTAAGATTAGCAAAGCATTAGGTTCAAAAGACAAAAAATTGAAATCCCTCTCAAATTATATTAATATTGTTTAGAGATGAACACAAGTAAAATTTTGTTTTCAAAATTAGTTCCAATTTCACCTTTTTTATCAATATATCAATATATATCAATATATAAAATATATATCAATATATCAATATATCAATATATAAAATATCAATATTAATTATTCCACTCAACACAATGAAAAATAAACAAGAGGATTTCAACACACTACTATGAAAATAATGAAAATGCACTGTAAACTTAGTTAGCTGATATATTGTGAAAGATAAATAAGAATGTTTATTCTGGAATATACTTGTATATTTCTGTATAAAATATTGAAATATTGGTAATGAAAATCTTGAATAATGATTTCATTCAACGTTCTATTACTACCCTTATTTCTACTGAAAATTCCTGTCTTGAATGTAGGGACATAGTATTACTTTAAAACGAAAGAATTGTTAGAAAAAATAATATAAGTTATGAAGTTGTTGAGTATTATTACAAAACTCTTTTTAATATTAGCAGTGGAACACATAACACATTCAATTACCCATCCCATCCTAATATGTGGTAACTGAAAATAATCAGAAATTAAGAATTAGAGCATGGGTTTTCAATCGTGGAAACATCTCATTTGGGTTTTGGCCAATTTTAAGTTGTCCAAATCATTCATTCTATATTGTGTGTGTGGCATTAATGTGTAAAATAATATGTAATATCCTGAGAAAAGAAATGGAATAATTTATCCAAGAAATTTTCAGTTGTTTATATAGGCTATTCGAAAAAAGTCAATTTTCAAAAAAATAAATAGAAAAATTGCCTTTCTATGACAATTCAATAATTGTGCAGGTAATCAGCTTACGAGTGTGACAAAATCTATTCAATGTCAATAGTAACCATATTCACCTTTTTAGGATGGAGACTGACAAAACTCTCAAAAATATTTTGACTGTGTCAGAAAGATGTCTCAATTCGTATCAATGGATACGCATGTAGGAATTGAAAACAAAAACGCTAAACACATTAGCCTCTATTGACAACCAAGCCCACTCAAAATATGGGTTTGGCATTTCTTTTTTTATCAAACAAGCCTGCACAGACCGGTCACAAGGGCATTTGTATCAGTCTGAGATGTGATTGAAAATTTTGACGAACGTTGACAAATGATTTGGGTTTAAGTTTGTAATTTTTGTAATGTTAGAGCTTGCTTCTTGTGTAATGAACTTAAAAACTACAAGTACAAAAATGTATTTTTGTAATGGCTAGAAAATTTCTTGTGAATAAAGTTGAGGATGCATTGGGATGTTGATACAGGAAAATACACACCTCTGTCAAGAGTTTCACCTGAAAATTTCAAATTCTGTGCAGAATATATATGTTTTAACTAATAGATAATGTCCTCACTCAAAAAATATAACTTTTATCTGAGTAATAACTAATTATAATGTTGAATGGATTAAAGAATCAAAAATGAGGAACTCGCCAGTCCAGTGAGTATGACCAGTTAAAACAGGTACGAACTGAAACTATGACAAATAATATTATTGAAATATCATCATATTGAAAAAACTCAATTATCAATTAATGAAAAAAGTAGCTGTGTTGAGCTGAAACTATGAAACAATAATGAAATGAAATCATACAGGTAAAACTCAACTGATGCTGAACGAAAAAAAAAAACAGAATTTACTGAAATCTGATCAGAAGTGAATTCAAAGTATTTTCAGTATTGTTTGAATGATACAACATCACAGATTGTAATCAAATTCTTTCGTAACTATTACTACTGACAATTAACTCAGCATGACGATGCAACTTTGAAAACTATAACTGAATAATTGATGCAATAGTTTAGTTCAAAATTTTTGAAAGAGTTGTTCAATATTACAGTGTGAAAATTTTGCAATAAAATGTTATGCTTTTATCTCCTCAATATTGGTGATAAGTCAATCCTTCTATAAATTTTGTTTCAAATAATCCCATAGAAAAAAATCAAGTTGTGTAAGGTCTAGAAAATGAGGAGGCCATCTTGGGTCGGTGAATCTTCCTAACCGTTTACTCGCAGGACATCCATCATGTTGGAATCATGAATTATGATGTCCTTGCAATGCCATATGTTTTGAATACTGTCCCATTTCTCTTCTAAGAAAGTTCGAAACCTATTATCATTCAAATTTTAAAAAAATTAAATAATAATTCTAAAATTAATCAACAATTTACCACACCTAACATTTGATAATATTGGTTCTTGTTATCTATAAAAAATCTGGATTTTCAACTTTAGCTTGAAATATTTATTTATTTATGTATATACACGGGCAAGCCCAATTCGAGAAGTATGCCCTCTTTGATTTGTATTTTTCGGAAATAAAGCACCATTCTAGTGCATTAATATGCTTATCAAACATGCACTAACTTCTGGCGGTATTCAAATATCGATTGTAAACTTGGAAAAATGCAAACTTAATGGATCACAATGATGATTGTCTAAATATGAACTGAAAAATTGACTTGAATATCCCTCAGTTAACGACAAGTAATAATAATTTTATTACATTTTTTTTCAAGCACATTGTAGGCCAGATGCTTTTATAACCTATAATGAAATAATTCGTCCTCGCCCTAATGAACTTACTCACCGTGTTTCCGTCAACCACTGATGGAAAGCATTTGCATGCTTTGCGAATTCCTTTCTCAATTTGTCATTCTCGTCTTGCCTTTGAGCCTCTTTGTTCAGTTCAACATCCCTCTCCGCAATTATTTTCTGGAGATTACGCCAAGTTTCCTCTAAAGCTTCCATATTGAACCAAGTATAAGGATTAGGACCAACATTAAATAGCTTAATTTGTTGATCTAAAGCTGCCAAAGCATCAAAATCAGCTTGTGCACTAGACAGGGATGCTTGGAATTGGGCATGTGCATCTTTGAGAGCACGGATTTCTTCTATAGAATTGCAACGAACCGGGTCAGTCAGATCCTCTTCTGCGTTTTCAAACCAGGAGTTGAAGGCTGAAGCTCGTTTAGCAAACATTAGGAAAAGTTCTTCAATTTCTTTAAATTGTACTTGCATTCTCAACAGACGTTGCTTTCGTGAATCAGAATCATTCAATAATTTTTGCCACCTGGAAATTTAAGATAATCAGTGAAAAAGCTATACACTTCAGAAATGAAACCAACCTAGCGATAACACTTGCATGTCTCTGAAGGATTGCCTGAGTTTGGTCATGATTTGAGGCAATAAGTCTGTCTTTTAGATCAGTTATATTTTGAATTCCCTCATGTTCAAATGCAGTGAGACCTAGAAAAATAATGTGATAATTCAATTCAATATAATGAAGAAAATAGAATTGAAACTTTCTATGTTTTTACCACTTTTATTTGTAACTAACGTTACTGCAGTTTCGTTCTACAAGTATATTTTCAAAACTTGAAAATATAGGACGAAACTGCAGTAACATTAGTTACAAAAAGTGGAAAAAAACATAGAAAGTTTCAATTCTCTTTTCTTCATTAGGATTCCCTATCACGTAGTAACTGCTACACCCATCAATTTATTAATTCAATATAATAAAATGTATCCAATCATGAAACAACTACACAGATCCAAGATTAATTTCTTCAGAAGGAAAAAATATACCTGCTATATAAAATAATAAATGTTACAAAAATGCTTCAAATATTTGAAAATAATAAAAAATCTCTGAAATTTTAAAATTAAGTGAATTTTGAATGATGAAAAAAAGTTTACTAATCAGTGCTTACCAGCATCGAATGTCTCTTGTTTAGTCAATAGGGTTTGCACTGAAGACAAGTCCCTTCCAAATTCCTCACTTTTGACATGAGTCTCTTTGTCAGCAATCCAACTCTCCACAACATCAGCCTTCCACATAAACTGCAAGTAGGCTGAGTTGTCAACAAGCTTAGCCTTTCTTCTACCGGCCAATGCTGCCAAATGATCCAACTTTGTTTGAAGTTGCTGGCAACGTTGGTTTATACTATCGGCATGGTGGTTTCCATCTGATACAAGTTTAAATCCTTCATCGCTTATGTTCTTGCAGCGATCTCTGTGAGCCTGGAAGTCTGTTTCGAAAGCATCATGTTTCTTCAATAGTCCTTGTACAGCAGCCATTGTGTCGCCATAGTCCTCAACTACTAGAAGTTGCTGTTTCTCGCTTATCCAAGCCTCTTCTTCTTCAACTTTGGTTAGGAACTGTTGGTAGGTCAAAGATTCGTCCAATTTTTGACCTCTAGTAGCTGCTAACTGTTTCAGTTCGGCCCAAGCTTGATTTAAAGCTTTTAAACGCTGCTCAATTTCTGGTACTCCAAGATTAGAGACATCCATAAGTTTTTCTCCCGCTTCTTGAACTGCCTGAATTGCTGGTTCGTGAGATGCAAGTTCAGCCTCCAGCCGTTTGTGTTTTTTCTTGAGATTCTGCACACCCGTTAGATCACGCCCATAATCATCTGATCCAACCAAAAGTTTTTTCTCCCTGAAAATCAAAGAAATTAACAAAAAATTTAAAAAACATATTTCAAATTACTTAATCCAGGACTCCTCATCTGCTATATCTCTAAAGAACTGATGTAAAGTATTGGCTTCATTCAAACGTGCTTGTCTGTGTGCTGCAAGGTTCTTAATTCGTTCGTATCGCTCATTGATTGATTGTCGTTTTTCTTGTATAGATGCTGTATCAAACTGTCCACTCTCTATCAAGGAATCTGCCTGATTGTTCATATCTAAAAATAAACATAGTATCAAACACAATACAAAGTTGACAATAGATATTACCTTTAATTCTGTCCTCATGATGCTGAATATCTGCTTCAACCAGTTGGTGTTTTTTCATCAAATTTTGAACAGAAGCTAAATCTTTACCGGCATCTTCACTTGTAAGTAAACTTTCCACCTCTCCAAGCCAGAAGTCCAAATCTTTCACGGCAGCAATGTATGTTCTCTGTTTGTTGGCTTCCTTCAGTTTTAAAGACTTCTCTGTTGTTTTTTGTGTGAGAAATTCCCACTGATCTGCTATGGATTCTAATCGTTTCTGCACGGCTTCTTCAGAGCCAGCACACTGACGCTTGTCTATAAGATTAGCACCATTGGCCAACACAGTTTGTATACGGTCAGCATTGGCCGCTAATTCAGCTTCAAAAGCTTGATGTTTCTGATGTTTGGACTGAATATTGGCAGGGTCTTTATAACTTTCCTCTGTGGCCAATTGAAGTTTTTCAGCAATCCAGTTTTCTATTTCATCGGCATCCCTTGAAAATTGTTGAAGTGTTTGACTCTCACCAAGTTTAGATCTCTTCTCAATGAGAGCATCTTTAAGATGACGCCATCTATCTAAAACTTGGTTTCGTTTATCATCAATAGGCACTGAAGCGTAATGTTCCCTTCCAATGAGTTGATCAGCCAATGTTTGGAGTGTTGCAATCTTCTCTTCATGAGCATTGATAGCTTTGTCAAAGTCTTCGTGTTTCTTTATTAATGCTTCAACATTATCACCATTAGAATCCACTTCATCAGAAGCCAGAAAAGCTTCTCTATCAGACATCCAATTTTCAGCTTGTTCACAATCTCGGTAGAAGAGGTTGAGTTCCAAGTTCTGGTCTAATTGTAAACGTCTATCGATCCAGGCTCTTTCTAGGTCTTCTCTGGCATTATTGAGCTGTTCCAACTTCTCTTGAATTTCTGGGCTTGCGTAATGATTTGAGTTTAGTAACTGCTGTCCAAACTGTTCCAATGCATGGAAAGTTCCTGCTCGAGCATCAATTTCTGTGCGGTGTTCCTAATTTGAAACAAAATTTTAAATAGTAAATAGCTGAATTGAAAATTGTGAAAATGTATGATGAAGAAGTTACAAAGAAGTTCAGCTGATAAGATGCTCCATGTTAGAAGTAGCCTTCGTTTATAATGAAACGTTACATGTCAGTTCTCAGTTATTTTTTTAATGATTTAAGAAAATTCTGGATATGATTCTTATCCATCAATATGAGAAAACTTTAAGCATTTCATATCAATAATAAGGAAGATGAAGGTCTAAGAAATTGAAATGCTCCAGCCAATACACAAAAATTAGATTGTTAAACATGGAAAATTAACATTATAGTTAGTAAATTATGACGTTAACACTCTAGGCTCGAGTAACTACCTGGGGCACACGTACGCCATACATTGCATCTATTTCAGCCTTGTAGTTCTAAAAACCGATCAAATAATATAATCATTCACTACTTTTTGAAGAAATATTCAGAAAGTTATATATTTTCAATTATTTCACATAAAACATTCTCTAACCTGATGCCGCTCAATGAGAGCTTCAGCGCCAGTAACATCATTAGCCAATTCTTCAGAGCTGACTAATCCCAACATTGAATTGATCCAAGCAAGTAAATCACGATGATCGTTAAGGAACCTTTGCAAATCGTATGAGTCGAGAAGTTTTTCTTTGCGACTATTTGCCTTGGCAGTGAGTTGTGTCCACATTTCATTGATCTCTTGTTGTTTCAAAAGAGTTTGTTCTGCAGTATCAGGATGAGAAGTCACGAGACGGTTTGCAATTTCATCCAATTGTTTGATCTGAAATATTCATAAATTCATTCAATTTTATCAGCAATATTTACACACAATTATACAAACCTTATCACCCAATGCAGCTAAATCTCTTTCTAAACCTTCATGTTTCCTTTGTAAAGCTTGTACACTCCTCAAATCTTTGCCAAGGTCATCATTGTTCAGAGCCTCATCCTTTTCATTGATCCAATCCTTAGTTTCATCAACATCTCTGTGGAATCTTTGTACTTCATGAGCAGATCCTAGCTGGTTGGCCCTTTCACTAGTCAGCTGCTGTAAACTAGTCCATTTATTATTCAAGTCCTGCATTTGTGTCTGAATCTTTAATGCAGCTTCTGTTTGACCCAGGGATACAAGTTGCATTGCGATTTCATTCATTTCTGCCAATCGAACTTCATTGGCTTTCAAATCAGTTTGGAAATCATCAAACTTCTTTTGCATTACTTCAACTTGCTCTAAATCTTCACCGACATCTTGAACTTGTGCATGCATCTCCTTATCTTTAATCCAACCTGCCAATTCAGCTGCTTCACGTACAAGAACATATGCCTTAACAGTTTCATCAAGTTTGTTCCTTCTTTCATTTGCTAAAGCAAGAAGACGGTCATACTGTTGATTGATTTGATTCTGTCTGGCAGAAATTGAGTTGTTATCAATCAGGTTTTGTTGCGATGCTGTAAGACCAGCCTCAACTTTTTTAACATAAGCTGCTGGAACAAATCCTTGACGGTCATGAATTTCCACTTTCCACCAATCCTTGAAAAATATAAAAAATAATTACTAATTCAATCAAGTTGAAAATATAAGACATATATGGAGTGTTGAAACTGAGTTTATGCATAAGATATAAAAGATAAATTAGCCAGCATAAGATATCAATAAATTAGCAATCATTTCTGGAAAGCTTAAGATCTCAAAAATTTTTCAGTGTAAAATTCAAGAGAGAATTGTATTGAAGAGACTGCTTTAATTTTAGGGACTATAAATTCTAGAATACTCCGATTTTGTTCTGGTCACTGTAGTAAAATATTTACATACTAAAGTAGTTTTTGAGTGTAAAAGTTTGCCATTACATAAAAAAAAGTTTACCTTGTTGTTGGAATTCAACAAATGCAATAGATCTCCTTTCTTCATGGAAACTTCCCTGGCAGATTTTTCAGTGTAATCATATAAAGCCTGAACTGTTTCTCTACCTGTTACATCTACAACAGGAGGTTCTTGTTGCTGAAAGAGAAGGATGCATTATTTCAACAAATCTCATTTTCAACAGTCAGAAACCTTTATGGACTAATAAATTTTTATTAGATCTGAATCCTAAATATTTTTTTCTTACCCGACAGCTGCGTGCCTGCTCCTTCAATGCTTCGATTGTATTGCCAAAAGCAGTCAAATCACTCATGAGAGCCTCATGTTTTTTCAACAGAGCCTCTGATGAGTCTTCATCTTTACCATAGTCTGGGTTGCTCACGATAGGTTCCTTTTCCTTCATCCAAGATTCTGCTTCATTTGCATCTGCATAATATTGGTGTGCTTGTAGAGAGTCTTCCAAATCTTGTTTTCGCT
>WOGL01001156.1:0-12074 GCA_015342145.1 Leptinotarsa rubiginosa
GATAATTAGAGTGCGACATTAAACAGTTCAAATTAACGTAGCGGTGTTATAATTTCCACACCTTGATCCTGAAAACTTTCAGGATATAACACAACTCAATATATGTTTGCAATTTTTCGGTATACATTTGTGCGCTGATGATATACAGCTCCATTACAGTGTACCCATCAGACATGGCGAATGATGCAGAAGACAAAGTAAACATAGACTCGAAATTATTTGTTGAGGCATATTTCACCACTGTTTGAAGATCAACTATAGTGAATCCGGTGTCATTATTTTTGGCCCCAAAAACTTTAAAAGTAAGTTGATGATACAGTTTCGGATGCCGACTTGAGATTTGAAAAATATGTCAACCAGTTCCTCCAGCAAGGTATATTATTTGCGAAAAATACCATATGGCAATACGCACTTTTCTCTCTCTAACGCGAAGGTTATTTTGTGGACTCAACTATGCTGGTGCCTTATATAGCCCATGTTTGATCAGTAGAGTGAAACAGAATACATAAAGTTCAGAACTTCGGTTTACAATTTCTCCTCCTTATTTCGTAGGGGAGAAAGAGTTTCACACAAACTGAAAGACGTTTGCTGAATGTGAATAACAGGAGAATTTTGCATGCTGGAACCCTGCCCCTTGAAATTGTTATCACCAAAACTCAGTCTCACCTTTACAGAAAAATAATTTCCAGAACATGTCAGCTAACTACACCATTTTTTCGCTTGGAATATTTTCGATGGAGTTGAAGTTACCAAATCTGCGCTCTCTATGATATATCTGAGTCAATAAAACGAGGTAAACCACAGTCTTTCAGAACCTCTTTCAAGAAAAATATTTTTGCACAAATTTGAGCCATACGGGACCAGAAGAGGTCATCAACTCAGACCAGAAAATTTTGAACACCGCATGGCTTTTTGTCAGTGGTTCCTGGAAAGCTGTAACGAAGTGCGTGATTTGATTTGATTTTCATTGAATTGTATTTGGACAGACGAAGCTTATATGAGCAGTGCCGGCATTTTCAACTGCTACAATTCTTAGGCACAACAAAGTCCTCATTTTATTGTGGAACCATAAACTTTACAAACTTGACAAACCCGTATGTAGTATCCTATTTTCCGCACTAGTTGCAGAATATACTATTTTCAAATATTCTGATATTTACATCATTATGAATGTACTGACGCGTTACTTGATGAACATTAAAAACACTATCCATGATAATAATTAATCAGATTTCCCGAACATCTTCCATTTCTTGGAGCGTTTCGCTAACACCGTACCTTTCTCGGTAAAAATGAATCATTCATGGATAGATTCACAACCTTTTTTATATCAATGATCGAAACACAGGACACCGAATAATCTGATGTGAGTAACTAGGATCCAACAAAGCGGAGACTGAACGAAAATTCCTATATGTAAAGGAGAAGAGGGAAATAATTGACTTGGTCATACACTTATGTTAACAGAACGAAACGAACGAAATGAATGAAAATTTTTTCCTACTGGAACATACCACTCATCAATTTACTTCTAAGATCAAGTTTGCCTACTCTCTTTGTAGCTTCGAGAAACTCGAAACGAATAGCGAGACAAATTAAATCCACTGGTACGTAAAACGAATTGCTCTGAAATAACATTGATTTTTTGCGGTTCTATAGCTACTAGCGATGTTTACTTGTTTGAATTACATTTGGAACATCCGCATCGACAAAAATGATTTCAATATCCTTTTAGGAGAAGTCTTAGCAATAATTTGTTGGAGCCCTCGAGGGGTTCGATTGAATAGTTATCTATGAAAAGAAGAGAGAGAATGAGGAGGTACGTGATATTGATTGTATTTGAATTCAGGTAATTTAGGTATTCAGGTAATTTATTCAGGTAATTCAGGTAATTTACAGAGAAAATTTTACAAAAAGGGGAAAAAAGAAGAAAGAGGTAATAAACCACTGTGAGTCACCTAAGCAAGCTTGTGATGTGATTCTCACAGCGGTATTACGATATATATATATATATAATATTTATATAGTACAGTATTCAAACGTCTAATTTAACTTCTATAACATGTATTACATAGAATGGCGAGATATAGTTAGTAGCAACCCTGTGCAGGTCTAGAGGATTTGTTACAAAATCTACGTTGTTTAGGTCAATATGTATTTAGAAATAGGTCTTTTATTTTTTCATGATTTTGTTCTATAAAGCACTTTAGTTCTTTTTTCAACTTATAGTTCTTAGTGATATTTTTTATATGTGGAGGCAACATATTAAAGAGTTTGGGACCGTAGTAACTCATAAATCTTTGAGTATGATTTTTTTTACATAATGGTACCACTGTGTTTCGCTTGGCTTTAGCACGAGTATTGTGAAAGTGTGGTAAAGCTGGTAATTGAGATTTCATCATCCATAGTAAGCAATGGTAGGTATATAGTTTTCTTACATCAAATAATCCTGTCTCCCTATAAATTGCTTCCGTGGAGTACCTCTTGTTTTTCTTAAGTAATATTTTTAATAACGTATTTTGCATGACCTGTAGGTTATGTAGATAAGTTTTGCTCAAGCCTCCCCATGCTGTAATGCAGTATCTAATAATTGATTCTGCTAAGGAATCGTATATTATTAATAAAAGTTTATTATTTAGTACATTCCTCAGTTGGTAGAATTTATACATGAGTTTTCTAAGTCTTTTAACGGTATAGTCAATGTGTCTATCCCAACGCAAATATTGATCCAGCATTACACCAAGATACTTTATGTAGCATGTTTTTTGTATGGTAGGACAGGAGCAACCAGGAAAATGATCACACTGGAATTTATGAATCACAATTTTATCACGGACTGGTTGGTCTTTTGAAGTTGTAGTGAATGCCACAAATTTAGTTTTACTGATATTTAGACTGAGACGGCTAGCATTTAGCCAGCAATATAGAATTTTTAAACTATTTTCTGCTGTTTCATAGACTGCATCCCATGTGTCACCAACAAAAAGTAGTGCCGTGTCATCAGCATAAGAAGTTATTTGTGCTTCAATATTTTCAATTTTAAATATGTTATTGATGTATATTAAAAAAAGTATGGGTCCAATCACTGTTCCCTGAGGGACGCCAATGGTAACGGGTAGTGGATTACTAAATGAGTCGTTAATTTTTACTATTTGGTTTCTACCTGAAAGATAATTTGAGAATAACTTTAATGCGATACCTCGAACTCCTATTTCTTCTAATCTATCTAACAAAATGTTGTGGTTGACAGTATCGAAAGCTTTCGCGAGGTCTAAAAATACTGCGATACTCTTTTTGTACTGGTTACAACTTTCTATTATATCACCAACCAAGAGGTTAACGGCGTTTTCAGTAGATAAGTTCTCGCGAAACCCGAATTGTCCAGAAGATACAATATTATATTTTTCAATAAACTGTATAAGTCTACTTTTTAAACATTTTTCAAAAATTTTTGCGAAATTATTTATAATAGTTATTGGCCTATAGTTAGTTGCAAGTTTTTTGTCACCACTTTTGAAAATTGGTACAGTAGTGGATTGTTTAAACAAATCAGGAATTGAACCTTCCATGAAACATAAGTTAATTATGTGGCAAAGCGGATCTAAGAAGAAAGTGTGAAATTGTTTTATCACGTCAACTGTAATTCCATCAGGTCCAGCAGAAGTGTTGGTTTTTAAGCTAGATACAGTTATAGTAATTTCATTTTTTGTTACCGGATGAAGAAATAATGATGTTTTCAAGTGAGGTTTATTTCTGTTGGAAATTTCGGGGGGTTTGGATGTATCAATGTGACTGGCCATAGCGGTTCCAATGTTTGCAAAAAAATTGTTGAAGTAATTAGCCTTTTGGGTATCAGATGTGAATTTTTTCCCCTTGTCATTTACAATATCATATTTCCTATTTTTAGATAAATTGTCTACATTATTGCTAATTTGATTAATTTGTTGCCAAATTTTCTTATAATTATTTTGAGCTTCCTCTATTTTATTTTTATAAAATTCGTTTTTTGTGTCTTTGATGAGTTTATTGAGTAAATTCCGATAGTTTACATATTCTTGCTTAGTTTCTTCAGTGATCGATTTGTTGTATTTTCGCTTTAGATAGTCCCTGTGCCTTATAGATTTTAGTAGACCTTGAGTCATCCAAGGCTTGAGTTTAACTAAATATTTTTTGGAGATCTGTTTCGTTTCAGTGCTCTCTGATATTATCTTTAAAATTTTTGCAATGAAGATTTCGTAAGCAGCATTAGAATTATTACATTGAACAACTTGATCCCAGTTAGATTTTGCCAACAGTTCTCCTAATTTTTTTTTGTTCAGAAAGCTCCGAGTCTTTATATCATTCTTATTCTCTTTGTTGCCTTTAAAACTAATATTTTTCATTGTTAGTAGAATGGTGTAGTGATCAGTCAAATTTGTTGTTATTATATAGGATTTAAAATCTAATTTCCTTAAACATTGATTTGAAGCCTTAATAAATACGTGATCTATTAAGCTGGAGGAAGTTCGGGTTTCTCTAGTAGGTTTATCAATATAAGAAAAAAAGCCTTTGATTTCCATCATACAAACGTACTCGATAACGCTTATGTCGGATGTATCCAGTAAATTAATATTAATATCGCCCAAAAATATTTTGATATCCGCTTTATTTTGGGATGAAAAATAGTTTTCAAGTTCTGTTATATAACAATTTAGATTTGTTGAAGGTGGACGATAACAGGTAGTTAGTATAAAAGACATAGTATTCAGTGTGTAAGAAATTTCTAAAAGTTTAAGTTCACTAAGGTGATTTATAGAAGTTATATAATCAAGTTCACTCTTCACATAGATAATTACCCCATCATTTTGATTAAAATGCGAGTCGTTGTAGCAGATATCAAAAGAAGGTATCATAAATTGGTTAACGTCTTCAATTGACCAAGTCTCAGAAAGAACAATGATGTCCAGATTTTCTACACCAGTTGATTCAATATAAAGGAGAAGTTCATCGAAATTCTTTCTGATGCTTCTAATATTCAAATGCATAATATTAAAAAGTTCCTTACCATTGAGTTTTATAATGTCTTCCTCTATGCTCCTGCACACAGTTGCTTCTCTTTCTACATTATTCTCTAGTGTTTCCAAATATTGGATCATAATGAAGTTTTATTTTAATAGGACTATAATATATCAGTAGTTATAACGAAAAACTAAATTATTTAGAAATTGCTCCCTAATAATGTTTTCAGAGCAAATTAGAAGTATAAAATTTTACAATAGAACTTAAAAATAAGAGTAATCCTAGGATCATGACTCCATATGATTTGTTCAGTCTAAATTTTAAGCTTTAATATGTCTTCGGCTCCATATATTCTGGTGTTTTTCCCTTTTACTTTGGTGTATATGTTTCCATTATGGGTCCATGCGTTTTGGCTTCCAAATGAGGCTTTTGCGTCCATTAGCAGTTGTCTTCTTTTCATAGTGAGATCTTCAGCAATATAGATCTTCGAACCTTTCAGCTTTTTCGAATTAATTAAGATTTGCCATTTATACTCATGATCGCGTAGTTTTATGATTTATTTTTACCTGTAGATTAAATTTTATTACGTGTCGAGGAACGAAATTGTATGTTATTTTAGAAAACTCACACGTTTTTCAAAAACTTTATTTATTTTTTTTCAACAAAATATTTTTTTCTCATCAACTGTGACCACTATTACCAAAATGTCAACTAAATTTGAATCCAGAAATATATGACGCTGTACAATAACTTTTTGAAGCATTGAATCACCATTATTTCACGCCAGAGAAAGATATTGTATAGCGAAACACGTGTCGCGGTTTTTGTAAAACCCTTTATAGTGAAAATCATGCAAAATGAGTTTTGATATGAATTTTCATAAAGTATCGGCCAGTTCTATTCAATTTTCTGAATAGACAATATCTTGGCATTAGTCCGAGCAGATCTTTTGCTGGAGTAGTTCTTTCGTTATTTTGTCAAACTGTACTTTTATATAACTTTTCCTGTGTGTACTCTCAGGTATATTTCTCCAATATTTTTTATGTTAGTCATCAACCCATTACCTGAGCTGGTCCTGTATTATTAATTTTGGTAGTTCTACAGCTACTTCGAACATACGATAGCAACAATTTGGATAAATTAACTGGAAACTTTTTAGTATTTCATTATGGCTGCAATAGAGAATATTCCAGAAGGTGGTCCACAGGTACGGAGTGACATGACTACATGTTACTGGAGAGGATCATATTACGTTACCTTACTCGTTTCTCGATCTAGAGCAAGAAAGCGGTACATGTGCGGAGGCAAGGGCATAGGTCGGTGCTGATTTTTTTTTATAGAAATTCAACTATAAGTGCTGGAAAGTATTGCCAAATTGAAAGTTCTCATTTGGATCCCATCTACAGAAGTTTCTAGAAATACTATACCCTTTTTCAATACTTGTCGCTGTAGACCAAATTTGTTACATCGGGATAGAAGATACCTTTAGGATACAAAACTAGGAATGCGGTTTACTTGAGAGTTTTGATAAGGTTTTGCATCCCCAACCTTGAAATGAATTGATTAACAAAAACTTTTGAATCAATGAATTTGATTAGTTCGGACTTCCATTGTCTTATATGATTCTAATAATGAATAAAATAAAATGATTAGCAACAAATATCAATTATTTTGTGCGTTAGAAACATGAAATGAAATTATAATAAGAAAAAGCAAAAAATTGAAAATTGAAAAAATAAAAATGAAAATAACAAAGTTACAATAGATTTAAAATTTTTATTTGAACTTAACAACACATAAATAATAAATGCACAAAGAAACTTTCCCTCAGTTATCTCAATGGTGCGATTTTGTTCCATCCTTTTCATAAAAGAGAACGTATGGTTCTCCACTCACAAGCGATTTTGGAGACAATTGGTGACACGTGTGAATCCTTAGACAAGAGGAGGGAGAGGACTCGTAATGTGACAAGCACCGTGTTCCGTTCAGGCACCAATGTGGTTTGACCAGAGGCGTAACATTATGTTGGAAATAAGCAGCAAGAAACAATAAATGAAATTTATTAAATGTGAAGTTTTTATTCAACTCTAATGTATGTTTTTGACTATTTTTTTTATTTCTAGATAAATTACATAATTTATAATAAACTTGTTACAAAATAATAAAGTGTAATAAGTAGTAATTAAAACTAAACTCATTACTCATTAATTCATAATTTAAACTAAATAAACTAATTTAGTAATCCAATAATTTTTCTGAAGAAAGGTGGGTTTGGTAACAGGATCAATTTCTTCTTAAAAAACAATTGTGTTCTTGCCGACGTTTCGAATTTAATCAAATTATTCTTCAGGGCTCGAAAAGTAGTTTCTTCGTGTTAATATTACTATTTCAAAAACCATCAGACATATTAGATACATTTAAAAAATCAGAAACATTGCAACAACTTCGAGACAACACCAACACAATACGACATGAAACAAACGAAAATCTCTCAAAATAGTAATATTAATACGAAGAAACTACTTTTCGAGCCCTGAAGAAGAATTTAATCAAATTCGAAACGCCGGCAAGAAAACAATTGTTTTTTTAAGAAAAAATTGATCCTGTTACCCAACCAACCTTTCTTGTAAATATACCTAACCTAAGT
This sequence comes from Leptinotarsa rubiginosa, assembly GCA_015342145.1. Lineage (NCBI taxonomy): Eukaryota > Metazoa > Arthropoda > Insecta > Coleoptera > Chrysomelidae > Leptinotarsa > Leptinotarsa rubiginosa. The sequence continues at coordinate 7,646 of WOGL01001156.1, forward strand.
ATAGCTGAAGTATATTACTGGCCCTTAAATAAGATCAATTTTGTATATTGTTGCCGTACGGGATCCTTAACTTCCGATATTTTTTTAGTAATAAAATAAATTCTTATATTTAAATATTTTGAGATTATTGCCTGAATTAAAAAGTAAATATGGTTGGTGTTGTTCTCAGCTGCGTGGTCTTTTAAACAAGAAAAACAGTTTGACTCAATGGCCTGATGCAGAATTTTATTCTTTAAAATATCTATAAAAGCACTCTTTTGCATTTTTTCTTCATACAATCTAATAAAATGTTCAGACTTTTTACAAATATTTATAACATCCTGTGAAGGATATGTTAGCCCTCCTCGAGATTTTTTTGCTATTAAGGAATTTAAGAAATTGGCTTTTTCCCCTATTACAGCACTTGAACAGCGTTCACATTTTAACGATTTTTGTAAGTGCCAAGAAACAAATCCTGCAATATATACAACAATTTGATGTGAACATTCGCTTATTACAGCTGGATTCATTATGTATTCATGATCCTCCCATAAACTTTGCAGGGAATAATGTTCTTGGGGCTCACTATCTGTAAGTCGTGAGTGACTCATATTAATGTTATTTTCAGGTTGGCTCTGACTAGATCCAACCAATATAGGTATCTCTTCTAATGGAATGCAGTTACCCATACCCCCCTCTCGAATTTCAGCTCTAACCATCAATCTTTTAAAAGCAGCAGTGAACTGTCTACATGTGGGGTTGTTATTCCAACCACCTCGTGAACGTATGGATGAAAAATATAGTTCAATGTGATCCTGGCTAACTTTATACATTGGAAGATAGATTAATTTATTTTGTTCACACACCAAGTCATTATACATTAAAAGTGTATTTTTTAAACAAATTATGAACCCTATAAACCCAGTTTTCCGATTAGAATTGATAATTAATTCATTATCAATTTCTAGTTTTGATATATATTCAATAGCATCTTCTATAAAAAATTTTGTGGATTCAATATTCTTTTCAAAAAGAGCCTTTTCAAACCCTGGTGGATGAAGAGACCTTCTGTTTAATATGTCGAATATATTATTAATAATTCTTATAAATTTAACAGTTGCAGAGCAACCTTGAAATTTTTCCAAATCTAATTCATTTTCACAATAGCTTAATGCATCGGCAACAGATTGGCTCAGTAATTGAACTGCTAAGCGGACTTTCATTTTTCGTTTAGAAAAATGTAAATGAGCTTTTCTGAGTTTATTTCCTGAGTGGAGACCTTCCGCGTTTTGTAATTTATTTAATTTTTCAATAAATTCCCACCTTATAAAATTGCCCTCGTCATCTTTTAAAATTTTTTTTTCACCAAATGTATTTCTGGTTAATTTCAACATATGGCAAGGATCGAAAATTATATACCTTTTTTATCATTCACAGTGAAATAAGGTTGCAAGCTATTGGAATTCGTTTTACAGCCTAGCATGTGAGTCATTGTCACATTTCATGGAGCACCATCAAAAGTTAGTGAAATCAATTGTGCACATGTTTCATCAATTAATTGAATGCACTGCGAAACAAATGAATTGGCTTCCATTCAAACTATTTGCAAAGAATTAGCCTACAGGTGACTTCCAAGATGTGTTAACACCAACAACCATTAAAACAAATGCTTCTTTTGCAACTTCGGCTAAATCATTATCTAAATCAACACCAAAATTTACATACCCATGATACTTCTTTCCATCCCATTCAACTTGTTGTCTAAGTGAAATTTCATCAACAATAAGCGCTAAAATTAAGGGTTTGCCAGAACAATTGACATTTTTTGTTATAGCATCAAATGCTTCTTTACTGAACCCTGGCTCAGCGTTGACATTTCTGAACCACTTACCTATAGTGCTAAGGTGAGGTAAACAAGTATCAAACACCTGCCTTACATAGTTATACCCTTTGGGTGAAAAAAAACTTAAAATGATAGCGAACTTACGCAGCTCAGGTGAGTATTTACTTTTGTTTTTTAGTTTCCTTAGTAATACAAGGCATACTATCAAACATTAACATGTTCTCAGAGGATATCAATTTTTTTTATTCAACTCTTTAACAAGTGATTTTAACGAAATAACTTTTTTTTTGTATCTTTCAAGCTTCTGCTTTAGAACTTTTATTGTTCTTGTTTTTTCTTTGTTCTTTTGCACCTCATTCAATAGTTTTCTTCTTAGCCGTTTTTTTCGAGGAGTTTCTTCTTGTGCTTGGCTACTATGCGAAGCTGAAGTACCTGGCACAGCCTCTAGGTGAAACGCTTTTCTTTTCAAAATCTGCAAAAATTATTTTTGAACAAGAATATTATGTACATATTATTTTTAAAGTGGTGTAAGTTTTAAATGCGTGTACTTCAAAAATATTTTCATTTATACGAAGACAATATGTAATTTTTCGAATAAAACAATTATTATTATATTATATCTGTGGTGTTGCCCCACCTAGTATATTTTGGTAATTCTATGAAAAAACAAATCATTACTTTTGGGTTTTTCGTCAATTGCGTAACCAGGATCAACATCAACGGCAAATGCGTATATCGTATAAGACGGTGTGTCGTTGTAGAAGGCTCCAAAAGTAATGTTGCTGTCTATGTGTATGGTACGGACTTTAATGATATCTACAGGTAGATGGGATGCGTAATGCAAGTTGGGCTTGAGAAGAGTAGACGAAAACCCCAAAATGTGAGCTAAGCTATTTGTAGGTTGGAAACCAATCGAATGTTTTAAACAAAATATTTCGCTTTTCAGCGTATTATTGTTCGGTTTGAGATAGAAAAATTCTTGAGAATTTTTCTTGAACGTTTTAGGCAAAAATATATTTACTTATTGAAGCTTCAATATCACCAATTTCGTAAGATCCAGAAGGGATATTGATACTTTTTTTTGTTTAGTTTTGTCGTCGTTTTCGTAATAATAGAATTTCGTACCTTCTTCAATGTTCGGTATACTGTCGTACGAATGGGAACTGAGGGAACCTAAACTATATTCGGAAGCGGAATCCAACCAAATGGGTGGATTGAAATCGATGGAAAGTGTTGGCACATTTCATTCCACCAAGAGCGGTACATAGATAGATATATCTTTATTTAAATAGGTAACCCTAATATACATATGTATCCCAATTAAAATCAACGGTGTATATACAACATTAGACAAACACAAAAAAAAGAAATACAATGCAACAATAATATACGAAAATCACAATTTTAAAAATAGAATTAGTAGAATTACAAGAATTGCTTTCAGTACGATATCTATTTCATCTTAATAAGTTCTTTCAAGTTCAATCATTATACCTATGTAACTTATACTGTCAACCACAAATGAACAAACATCGAAATCAATAAATCTTTAAATATTTGTGTTGGCTCATTTACAAGGATGAAATAATTAAGAACTTTCCTTCACTTCAAGGTCAGGAGAAGTCCATTGTTTTCAGCTACTACAGACCTTTTTTTATTTTTTCTAGGTTCAATAATAAGTTCAGGATCAGAACATTCAAATGACTCTTTAGATAAAGTTAATAAAAAACAATCAAAAATGGTGTAGCATTTCAGTTGTTGCTTTCACCACAAATAATTTTCTCATGCAGGTATACATTAAATCAAGAGTGATAGAGGTGAGCTGAAGAAGTACTGTTTTATTGAAATTTTATTTTGTTCTTCTATCAGAAAGTCATAGTTCGTGTTGTTTACTTTGTGAATATATGTTTTCAACAATAGCTTCAATTTTTATTGTTTATTTATATTTTTACAGGCTACAAAATTACTCTTGTATCCTATTTTCTACCGTTGTTTCAGATAATTTTCAACTTACTGTGATTATTATTTTTTACTTCAATAACTGTAAAAAAATGTAATGCCTAACATAATTTTTTGTTATTTTTGAATCTGTGGATATATATGATAATATTCGTGGATTTCAATTTTCATAAATATGTAAAAAGTGTATAAAGTGCCGTTGAAATTAAATTTATTGGATTCTCTGCTGTTTTTTTGTTTTGGGAGCAGTTTATGTTAAACGAGTTTTTCAAATGAAATACTTCGGTTCTTGCAGATTCAACAGTTTTTGATGAATGATACAACGATTATTCATACTCTATCATGATGTGAATCAGTCTAAATGCATATTTCAACAACTCTATCGTGATGTGAATCAGTCTAAATGCATATTTCAACAATCAAAAGTTAGATCAAAATTCTTATTACTTGGTATATTTTCTCGACAATAATAATTTGTGCATCCGTTATGAATCGGCAAATCTAACCGCTTAGTAAAGATTTGATTTTATTTTTTAATTCAGTAATAGCACAAACCCCATGTTACGAGTCAGTTTTGTACAGTGGATATGATTTACATTTACTGGAGAACACAGTTAATGAAGATCTCTCTAAATACTCAAATTGGCT
>WOGL01001157.1:0-12076 GCA_015342145.1 Leptinotarsa rubiginosa
GACTACGCTGGTCCCTTTCAAATGAAGGAAAAAAAAATCACGGATCTAGATTATTAAAATGTTATGTGAGCATATTCGTTTGTTTTGCGACTAAAGCGGTCCGCTTCGAATTAGTAAGTGACCTAACTTCCGAAGCTTTTATACTTACTTTGAGAAGATTTTTTGCACGTCGAGGTGAGCCTCGACATATTTATTCGGACAATGGTACATGTTTCGTAGGAGCCACTAGGGAGTTGAAGGAATTGGGAAGTTATTCATTAGAAAATAAAGATGTTCTTCACGAGTTATATGTACGCGAGAATATTCAATGGCACTTCATCCCAGCTGACTCTCCACACTTCGGATGCCTCTGGGAGGCTAGAGTGAAGTCCACGAAACATCATTTAAAGCGGGTTGCAGGTAATGCACATTTAACATTTGAGCAGTTGTATTCCTTGCTGGTTCAAATTGAGTCCGTAATCAATTCACGTCCCCTCTATCCATTATCGTCCGATCCCAATGATTTGAATCCTATAACAGTTGCCCATTTTCTGATTGGAAAATCCTTGACTGACGTTCCTGATTTGGACTTGAGATATGTTCCTGAAAATCGACTATCCTATTACCAGAAGCTCCAACAGCTCAGGCAGCACTTTTGAGATCAGGATCAGCTACGAACAGGTGACATGGTTTTGGTGCGAAAGGACAATCTACCTCCGTTGAGATGGCGCCTTGGGCGAATCATCGAAGTGTTTTCGGGAAAGGACAATGTAAATAGAATTGCTTCTATAAATACTGTCAATGAGGAAATCAAGAGGGCATTTTCGAAGATATGTCCTCTTCCTATAAGTAGTGTGTGAAGGTTCGTATTGAAGGGAGTCCTTCAAGGTGGGGGGTATGTTAACGCCAAAACCTCGCTGGCCGTACGCCTATGGCACTATATACCTGCCATACAACCCGACACTTCAATGGTCACAGCCACCAGTGAAAAAGGGAGAAAAACAGTCAGGGTGTAGTGTCGCATGAGTTAAAAACTCGATTAGTTTATTAGATGTATTCATTAAGAAATCTTGTACAAATTTAATAATACGTTTATATAAAAACCACACAATCTACAGTCCACTTACTATCCAACAAATGTCATCCACATAATAAAAAAAAAATTAAGGAATAACCTGTAAGACCAAGTCTAGCAGGTTATTCATGACATATGCTGCTGAAATGGGGCTAATCTTAGCTCTCATTGAAGTACCAGAGTTTGTTCATGAATTTTACCATTGAATGAAAAATGTGTTGATGAAAAGGAAAGTTATAAATTGGAAGAATTCGTCTTTATGAATATCTAAAAACTGACTAATATGTCCCCATTTTATATCAATAGATCTGAAACAAGCAACTAAATAGACATTGCTGAAAAGAGATACCACATCTAAGCTAGAAAGTAGACAAAACATCAAAAGAATCTATGATGAAATATTGATTTTCATTGAATACCCGGTACGGACCCGGAACCAGCGACTTCATCCGAGGATATGAGAAGACTATGGTCAAGCTTACCCAGGAAGAAACTCACCTCAGTTATTTATGCTGAGCGAGAGATTACAACATCATTCCCAAAGGTTTCCTGCTGAATACATACTTTGCTACTAAGCGGGTTTTATTGCGACATCAATTGAATGATTGTAATCACATATCGACAACAATACCGATCGCTAATTTCCATTCTTTGCATACGCTGATATCGAATCAATTATTAAACCAGTGCATTCAAATGAGTCAAATCCTGCTGTCACAAGAATCCAACGCATCTTCATGAATACATTTTCCCATCTCTTTTGGCGATTCTATTTCTGAATTTGTATTATATAGATGGGCCGATGCATCTAAAGTGACCTTTTCAAGCTTGGAGGCTGACTTCACAAATATATATCACGAATATTTGGACAAGGTTCAATTTTCACGATTCGGGTTTTTTATAGAAAAAATTGTTTTTGATGACTATATATACTGTTTAAGATAAATTTGGAAAAAGAAAATAGTTTTTCAAGCGCTAAATTGTTATGTGGAGACTTGATAGTTTTCTAATGAATTTCAATTTTCATCAGATTGATTGAGATTTGTTTAGTTTCAGAACCGCTTCACAACAATGAGTTGTTATCCCATATTATTTGAGAAAGTTGGAAACACCAGCGCTATCACAAATCAATCAGAAAGTTATATTCTTGACAAATTAGTGACACAGCTAGAGAAAATAATTGAATACTATCTAGAAAAATTGCACCACTCCATTGTCAAGCAAGTTCCTTCCAACAGATTCTTGTGAATGTGGCAACACATGCCTGTAGTGGTGAATCTCAATTTTCCAATACCACGAGAGATGTCCACAATTTATTTCAGAAACTGGTAGCTTCAGGCTTGGTACCTATGATTCATGAGAAAAATCTTTCAAAATACCATAAAGAATTGGAAGCGGTCAAATCAACAACACATACTGGCTCTGTTCCTGGTTGAAAATGTTTTAGAATGATTAGAAGTAATCTCAAGAACCTTTGACCGATATCATTCGACAATTCAGAATCGTTGAAAACTCAACAGGATAGTCTGTATGACGATCTATATTTTGTGAAGCAGTGTAGCAATTGTACTCCTCAGTCAAGTATTGAGTACGGACAACATTTGGATTGGCATTTTCGACGAAACCAGAAAGTGGACATAAAATCAAATTCTACAAGCAGGATATGGTACATTTCGACATCAGAGTGGAAAAATCATGGAAAACCCGAAGAGTCACAAGAGAAAAGTAGCAGTATTTTCGAAATGAATTAACTGAGAGGTTTACAAGAGAAAAAGGGAACTTTGTTGAAATTCCAAGTGTGACTGCCGATTTTCGATTGACAGCAGAATTGACAGAGGAATTTGACCTATTTTTCAATGACGATGAAGGGAAATTGCAGTTGAAAAATGCAATAATGATTGTATTTCAAAAGTTTCATCCTGTCTGTTATGATGACTATCAAAGCAACCGGTAAGAAGCTTCCGGCTGGAAATCAAATTCAACTAGAACCTCGAATTGAGAGAATATTCGAATGACATTGCGATTTTAAGAGCACTGAAGCTATACTGTTGGCTGAAATAAAAGCGCAATTAAGAACCGAACTTCTGAACGGAGAGGAATATCAATCAATAACTGATTTATGTCTCCATTCGAAGATATATTTTATTCAGAAAGATATAATCTCACTTTCACCAACGAAATAAAGCATACCATGACACCAAGGACGCTGGACACGTCATTACGAAATCCTACAGATACCCACAAGTACACAAGAATGAAGTAAAAACACAAATATCCAAAATGCTAAATCAAGGCATTATTCAGCCATCAATATCCCCGTGGTCATCCCCAGTTTGGGTTGTACCCAGAAAGATGGATGTCTCCAGTGAACAGAAGTGGAGAGGTATCATCGAATATCGAAAACTCAATGAGCTAACGGTTGACGGCAAATACTCACTACCAAACATCTCAGGCCTCCTAGATCAGCTTGTTGAGAGCGAATATTTCATCACGCTCGATTATGCCTCCAGCATTCATCAAATTCAAATCGAACCCAAAGATATTCCCAAAATGGCGTTTTCTGTCTACAATGGTCACTTCGAATTCGTTCGTATGCCATTCGGCTTGAAGAACGCTACAAGCACGTTCCAGAGAGTTATGGATACTGTTCTTCTAGGTATACGTAACGAAAGATGTCTCGTATACATGGATGACATCATCGTATATTCTCCCACCCTCCACGGCAAGTAGGGACGATGAATACATATCGACAACAACACCGATCACTAATATCCATTCGTTGTCTACGCCGATATCGAATCAAGTCTAAAACCAGTGCATACAAATGAGCCAAATGTTGCTAACTGTCACACGAATCCAACTCATCTTCATACATTTTCCCATATCTTTTTTGATGAATCTATTTCTAAATTCATATTCTATAGAGGGGCCGCTGCATCTAAAGTGATCTTTTCAAGCTTGGAGGCTGACGTCACCAATAGATATCACGAATATTTGGATAATGTTCAATTGTCACGATTCGGGTAAATATTCTGACATATACTCGTGATAAGATGTTTTGTTACTGTGTGATATTTTTGACAATTTCAGACATGGACCCAAATTATAGAATATAGTTTGCTAATCACTATGATTATTTATAGGTATCCATATTCATTTTTTCGAATTCATCGAAAATGTGTGTTTCATTTTCTAATGAAACTTTTGAAGTGAAACAATATTTTTCAATCCATATGCACTCTGCTGAGGAAATGCATTGAATACATGTCATCAAAGAAGCGGAGTCCCCTACCACCAATGACAAAACTGTTCCTAACATAATCGACAAGTCAAGGCCCCTGTGAGGTCGAGGGTGTTCGTCTGAACATCCCAGCCCACACCGTGAATCAACTCAAAGCCAGGCAGATACTATGAAAGAACACCCGGAAAAATTATGACTATTCCATCCATAACCGATTAGTGAAGTGGCACCAACAAACTCGTTATATTCGTAGACAATCCGCACAAAAGTGAAATGAATGTTTGTTGAATGGTGTTTTCCAGTTCATTTGAAAGGCGGAAACGGTTTTGGTTACTGATACTTCATATTTTTTTATAGAAAAAGTTGTTCTTGATGAATATTCATACTGTTTTAGATAAATTTGGAAAGAGAAAATAGTTTTTCAAGCGCTAAATTGTTATGTGGAGACTTGGTAGTTTCCTAATGAATTTAACTTTTCATCAGATTGATTGAGATTTGTTTAGTTCCAGAACTGCTTTACAACAATGAATCGTTATCCTATATTATTTGAGAAAGTTGGCAACACCAGCGCTATCACAAATCAATCAGAAAGTTATATTCTTGACAAATTAGTGACACAGCTAGAGGAAATAATCGAATACTATCCAGAAAAAATTGCACCACTCCATTGTCAAGCAACAAGTCCCTTTCAACAGACTCTTGTGAATGAGGCAACAGATGCTTGTAGTGATGAATCTCAATTTTCCAATTCCACAATTTATTTCAGAAACTGGTAGCTTCCGGCTTGGTACCTATGATTCATGAGAAAAATCGTTTAAATTACCCTAAAGAATCGGAAGCGGTCAAATCACCAACACATGCCTGGTCGAAAATGTTTTAGAATGACTAGAAGTAATCTCCAGAACCTCAGACCGACATCGTTCGACAATTCAGAATCGTTGAAAACTCGATGGATAGTCTGTATGACGATCTCTATTCTGTAGAGCAGTGTAGCAATTGTGCTTCTCTGTCAAGTATTGAGTACGGACAACATTTGGATTGGCATTTTCGACGAAACCAGAAAGTGAACAGGAAATAAAAAATTTCTCAAGCAGAATGTGGTACAGTTAGACATCAGAGTGGAAAAATCATGGAAAACCCGAAGAATCACAAGTGTGACAGGCGATTTTCGATTGACAGCAGAATGTTGCGTAGTTTGCAATGATGAATTTACCAATTTTCCGATGACGATAAAAGGAATGGCAGTTGAAAAATGCAATAATGATTGTATTTCAAAAGTTTCATCCTGTCTGTTATGATGACTATCAAAACAACAGGCAATAAGCTTCCGGTTGAGATAAATATCAATCAAATTGAGGAAACTGTGGAGCAAGGACACAGTCACAAATCACTTTAACACCCGAAAGTGATCCTTGATTGGAAGTGAGAGCCTCCACCTTCCCTTCAAAAAAAGAGGTTGCATGATGAGGGTCTCCTAAAATTGTCACTTTATAAAACAAATGTTATACTGTTGTATTTATCATTTTGTCTGTATCGATAACAAATAAAACAATATATAAGTGGGGTTTTTAATATAGATCATATTCGAAAGGAAAACATTTTTTTTAAATAGCAAATTTGGCTATGGCTATGGATTTGACTTGAAATAATAATACAAAAATGCACTGTTGTTGAAATTCATAAAAATCACATAAACATTAAAAAAGCTCAGGAATGAATAACTATTTATCACACTTTACAGTTACACAAAAAATAAGTCCATAAAATATGTCCTTATCAACTTTTGTTAGAACATCTTTGCACCTTTTATTACCCTCATTACCCTAACAAGGGTTACGAAGTACTCATATCATATTAAGGATTACATATTAGGGATATTAAAGGCAGGTTGTTTGCCTACCTAGAAATGATATAGTAATTTTCTGATTGATTCGGCCGTTATATGAGATGTAGTAATTCATTGTGAGATATAAACAGATGAATTATATGGAAGTAAGTCATGGAAGGTTGAACTAGAAATGCTGTGTCTGAGAACAGCGCTTGTTTTGGATAGTTCGCTGCGGGCAGGCGATCAGAAAGGATCAGTTGCTTCATTGAGTTTGGAAACGTGACCTTCTAGATTTCTTTACGAATCGCAGATTATTTTTGTGACCAACTTAAATTCAACACACTTTCCGGAAAAAAATATTTTTTCCAAAGTTTTAACTTTTTCTTCAACTTTTATATCATGTTCAATGATTAAAACGAATTACCATGCCATCATAGAAGACATATATTTATTACTTTACTCAGTTTATCGAACACATTACATGTCGAAGGCTATCTGTCTCTATAAAGTGGATATTCTCCACTGAGTGTTTCGGTGAATGCACTCTAAACATCGCTGAATTAGCCTATCTCTTTTATCTAGAGGATTTATAGATGCCAGAGAACGAGATCTATGAGTTGAATAGAGTTACCTTGAGATTATTTCGTGTCTTGATCTAACACATCCATAGTTTTTGTGACAAAGTTTTTGTGAAGTGTTAACAACATCAAGAGAAGCGGGTGAAGTGTTTTAGAACAACTCACTCGACTAAAAGGGACAGACAGGTGAATATAGAGTGGCTGTCGGATCAGTTTCTTTTCTTAAAATGAATCCAGTAATCATACTTGCAACTGACATTTCTCAAAAAGTTCATTGTGGTATTTTGGATGAGACTTGTCATCTTTTATCATTTGCTATTGAGTTTTGCTTTATCAAATCGTTCCTAGTCTCATATTTTGATTCAAAGTATAGCCATGATATCTGCTTCCTTATTGAAAGTGTGGTGCACAAAGACACTTCATTTTAGCCTAATCATTTGTTTCAAAATGGCACTGGTCAAAATTTAACAAACGATATAGCTAGAATCAGAAATTTCTGAGCCACACAACCTCAAAAAGAAAACATGTAGGTGCAGATCCTTTTTTTTTAGTTAGGTTAGGTTAGTGTTCAGGGCTGTAATTACAAATGCTCTAAAAAACAGTAAGTTGTAGAGCCATAGAAGAGTGACAAGTCAGATGGAACATAAATTAAGTCAAAGCTCAATGGACTCGAAAGCTGATCCCAAACATTGGGGTATGGATGGAATGCCCACACAGACACACTGACTACTTCCTCACCTAGTTTTTCACTGGACACGGGTCGTTCAGGGTTTTCACAGAAAGGATAGGTGAGGCAAAGGAAAACTTATGCATATACTGCAAGGACGTACGTGACGTGGAACACACCATCCTTAATTGCACCAAGTGGTCAAGGGAAATAATCGGTTTCCAAGAGGAGTCAAAAAGGGACCTGACATCAGATAGCATCATAGAGTATATGCTAAGCTTGATAGCGAACTGGTCCTCAAGTTCTGTTGTCGGAACGTCATAAGGGAGTTCCAGTTCGAAAAGAGAAGGAGGCTTAACCAGCGGTAGCAAGACCTGAAAATTAACACCGGATAAGGAACATGCGACCAGATGAAGCCGCTCATATCAGAGTTTATCCTAAAGGACAGTTCCGGGAATGAGAGGGCAAAGGGTGGTTTTAGCCAGTAAAAGTCTGGCACTACTGGCCTGTGATGGACACCAAGCGGCCAGTGCCCATGAGGGTTTTCACCCTAGCAAAAAAAGGTTAGATTAGGTTGACGTAGCGGGCCAAATAGAAGAAACTCGTGCTACCAATGTGGAGGAAATGACCATCAAGTAAAGGACTGCAATAATGAACTAGGATGCCCACTAGGTGACATGAAGGAACACAAAGCGGAAACGTGGAAATGCCCACTATTCAAGAAAGCTCTCACGAAAGCAAGAATGGCAGAGAGACAGTCGAAATACTGCATAATAAGAATGAGAGAACAACTTAGAAAAAAACATAAATTCCGCAGCCGCTGTCCTACCAAACTGTTGAAAATTTTACAAATCAATACAGACATAATCACGAATGCACAAGATATGACATTCCTCACGGCAGCTGAAGAAGATGCCGAGCTTATTATCGTGAGGGAACCCAACAAAAAAAATCGTCCAAAGACATGGCTAGGAAATAGACAAAGACGAAAATGTAGCAATATACTTCTGGAATAAAAACCCGAGATTAAAGGGAATAGCAGGAGGACAGGGATTCATATCAACTGAGCTACAAGAATTCAGTATCTATGCATGCTATATATCCTAAAATGTCACATTGGATACCTTCGAGACTTACATAGACAGAGTGATGAACCACACCAAAAATAAGAAAGCACCATAGACCATCGTAGCAGGGGACCTTAACTGTGAAGCCACAGAATGGGGATCACCAACAACCGACCATGAAGGTCAAATGATGCTGAAAAGAATCTCCCGAAACAACCTAGTCACTCTTAGTAACGGTAACAAACAAACTTTTGTAAGGGGGATCTAAACGTCATATATAGACCTAATTCTAGCCACAAAACAGCTGTCTAAGAGAGTCAAAATTGGAAAATACTGGACAAGGAAAGTATATTACCTACCAGATAGAAAGCAGTAGTAAGAAAACCATCTCTAACATCATCAAATCGAAAGTTGAGATAGACGAAAATAAATTTAAAAAGACAATCGAGGAAGGAATGCGGAATATGAGAGGAGGCCGCCAATTTGACGTAGTGACCTGCACACAAATCATTAAAACTGCATATATGAAAATTACCAGTAGACATCGAATAACACATAACAGAACACAACCCTACTGGTGGGATGACAATATCGAGCACCAAAGGGAAACATGTCTTAGAGCCAGCAGAAATTACAAGCGCAACCACAGAGATGAGGAGGAGTGGGAACAAGCAAGACAATCAAGATGAAACCAAGAAACTGAAAAAAAAATTATGAACAAAAACAAGCACAAGGAATGGGAGAAAATATGTAATGAAGTAGAAGAAGACCTATGGAAACGGCTACAAAACCATCACTGAAAAACTGTACAAAAACACATTACCATATAAGACAATACCAGAACGAGAAAAAAAATTGATCAAATCTTCCCAAAACGCCAAGATAAATGGAACATTCCAAGGAATGAAGAAAGCCCTCCAGAATTCCAGGTGCAAGAACTCCTGGAAGCCGCAGGAAAAATAAAAACAGGTAGATCCCAGAGCCTGACAGGATCCCTCCAGAGGCGGTGAAAGAGGCTACCGAAACGGTCCCAGAGTACTTAACGGAAGTAATGAACAACTCATTGGGACAGCAAAAATTCCTGGAGGAATGGAAAAATGCGGGACTGGTGTTGATCCACAAACCAGGGAAACTCATAGATCCCAGGAAGCTTTTCGCCCACTATGCCACATTAATGTTCTAGCGAAATTATATGAGTATATGGTGAAGGTAAGAATCGAAAAATCATTAGAAGAAGGGGAAAATCTGGATGAGATGCAGATTGGCTTTCGGAAAGGGAGATCAACAATTCAGGCAGTGGAGAAGGTGATGCATCTATTGAAACTAGCAAGGAATAATTCAAGGAAAACAAAATTGGTGTGTGCTGACCACAGTCGATGTTAGGAACGCGTTCAACTCTGCTCCATGGTATGAGGTTATGGAAAGGCTAGAGACAAGGAACACTCCTATATATCTACGAAGAATAATGGGAGACTACTTCAAAGATACAACCATAACAACTGACGCACTTTAAGAAAACATCGGAGTTACGAGTGGGATTCCACAAGGATCAGTCTTAGGCCCAACATTATTGAACATCTTCTATGACCCGATACTGAAACTGGCAAAAGTCGATGGAGTACACCTGATCGGATTCGCGGATGACCTGACAATAGTCACAATGGACAAAGACAGAGGATTCCTAGTGTGAAAAACAAACGAAGCACTGATAAGAGTAAAGGAATGGATGACAAGCAACCACTTGGAAAAGACACTGGAAAAAACAGAAACACTAATTCTAACTGGCCCCAGAGCAAGAACAGACATACAATTTTTATATACTTGCGGTAAAATGTAAATATGACAACGAAATATCTATCTAGCGGTCAGAAGAAATTGTAATAAATGACGAATCGAATTATAGTCTATCAGCGAAATATTCTTGTACCGAATAATATGCCTTTGATCCACCAAGATTACCGATTTTCAGTTTCCTTGACATAATCTTTATGGGAAAGGGGACAACTTTTCGAAGATATTTGAGAATCCACTTCATTTTCAATTGTTAACATTTAAAAAACACCCACCAAAAAGCCTCCAATGGAAAAAAATGGAGAGGTTGTTTTTCTATATATCAGAATAAAAAATACAATTGTATATTTTCAGAGGTTGAAACAGCTTTCTAAAGTCTCAAAGTTAGAAAATAACTTCCAACAAGTTACATTTGCAACACAAGACAAACAATACAATAAAGGTGGGTTCTATTGTAGTATTCATTTACATTTCATAAACTTGATAGTCTACAAATTTTAAAATTGAATAACACACCTAGGGATATTTTTTATAAATTAGAAAAAGGAGGATGAAGAAATTTATCGATACGTCTCTGTCGTGAAATATTTCAATTTGTTGGTTGGCTATTATTATTCAATGGAGTCCTTCGTGTGATTTTGCTAATGCCTTAACTATATTTTGGAATTTGGTGAATTCTTTGGTAGGATTTAGGTCCCTCGTAGAGTACATACTTTTGATTGGCTGATAGTTCAGTTGGTTGCTTGATTAACACATGAAAACATGTAAATGCATAGACCCGCCGATTTGAAATCGGCAGATAAAAAAGTTGAATGGACCATATCATTCCTTTTCCTGTGTCAATTGTTCAATCAGAGAAACGGTCAGTTGTCATTTTGTGCTCTAGTTATGGCTTTAATAATGGACAATGTGATCGAAACTTACATCAAAGAGACAGAGAAGCCACCTGCACTGTATAAAAAAGCATGAAGAAATATTCGGATGCATATGCCATGTGAAGTAGTTGTTCCTGAATGGAGCCAAATTAATGGTGAGAAAAAAAGAAAACAAGGTATTTATTTAATACTTCATCATACCAACATAAAGTTATTTATTTATTCAGTACATAAACAGATTATTTATTAATGATAATTTGATATGATGTTACGATATTTTTTTTGTTTAATTAATTCGTTGCATCGATTCAACTTCAACTGAATATATTTCCTGTATCACGAATACCCTATAAAAGTAGTCACTCCTATATAAATTTCATTTATGTGCGACAAAAACTCTTGGGCTCGGTACTGAATCGAAACGACGTAAATTAGATAGCGATTCCTGAAGAAAATCATGAAGATATATTGAATATTACTGGAGTTTTTTCCCAACACCAAATCGTTATTTTTAACACCTCGACACGACAACTTTGGTTTTAATCTTCCTCTTTAAAGATGACACGTGTCGAGGTGTTAAAAATAACGATTTGGTGTTGGGAAAAAACTCCAGTAATACTACATTACTACACCAAAAGTTCCAAACAGTGCATCATATGAAGATATCTGCCTAGTAAATGTTTTTTTACTAATATTGATTGATTTTCGCAAAAGTGCGGATTTACATTTCACAGGCTGTTGTTTGGTTGAATGTTTGGTGCATTTTTAGGTTATTTGAAAGCAAATTCAACCCTTGATTCAATCGAGTTTGGATTGAGATAATAAATTGATTTCGAAACGTCTTCTGTTGTGCTAGGGATCTCGACACAAGGAGACGTTTCATTTCTCATGGACAACCTTCCATATTTACGAGTTTCCTACACTCGTTGTGTATCCAGAAGGAAGTTACAGCCTGTTCACTTCCCGAAGTATTGC
>WOGL01001158.1:0-12074 GCA_015342145.1 Leptinotarsa rubiginosa
GGTTAATGGACTGACACCTATCAGAAAACAACTACTCCCCTGGCTAATACCACGAAGGGCGTTGGATTATATCCGACAGGTGTCAGTGCAGGATTTT
Organism: Leptinotarsa rubiginosa; assembly: GCA_015342145.1. Taxonomy (NCBI): domain Eukaryota; kingdom Metazoa; phylum Arthropoda; class Insecta; order Coleoptera; family Chrysomelidae; genus Leptinotarsa; species Leptinotarsa rubiginosa. The sequence goes on from WOGL01001158.1 coordinate 98, forward strand.
TCACTGAAGTTATTCCTGCATATGCTGTTGGCGATACAACTGCCGCAATATATTTTCAATTATTGGAACACATTTGCAGACCGGTTTCGGGCTGTTTGGCCACTCGTCAGTGAAAATTAGTGTCTATCACAGCTCTGTTTTGGCATATATCAGTATATGCATGACATACAAAGAATGGAAAGTCAGGATTTTCAGCTATACAAATATATTGTTACAGCTTACTCTCCTGGCCACTCCAACGATAATCCTAACTGCTCTTTTCTGGAGTTTGAGTACCGTATCAACCTCCTAGGATACTCCCCATACTATGATTCCATATGTCATCACTGACTGAAAGTGTGTAAAATATATTATCATCAATACAGATTTTTCGACGGTCTTCCCGAGTTGGTACAAGAGATAACACATTGGAGCTAGTTTTTTGCACACTTCATTTATATGGGTAGTCCATGTACAGCGTTCATTCACATGCAGTCCAAGGAACTTCATAGAAGGTGCTTTAGTGATAGATCTGCCGTTAGATTTTAGCAACAAGCTGTGGTCGAGTATTATTTGAGTGACTGAATCTTATGAACGTTGTCTTCTCCATGTTCAAAACTAATCCATTCAAAGAGAACCATTCCTCAGATATTTTGATTTCTTCATTGGTCTTTGAGACTGTTTGCTCTACATTGCTCCCTGTAGCTATGAGGGAGGTGTCGTCTGCATACATTATACAACATTCATTAGAAATGTCATTCACATATATCAGATATAACAGAGGGCCTAAAACAAAACCCTGGGAAACCCCTACATCATTTATTATTTTCAACGAAGTGTGATTGTTTGCTTGAACATACTGCATCATGTTTGTCAGATTAACCACTCCTCTGAAACCGTACAGTTCTAGTTTTGTTAAAAGAATTTTATGGATGACAAGATCGAATGCCTTGCTTAGATCCAAAAAAGTGCAAACCACTTTGTTACCTGTGTTTAACTCCTCCGAAAGTCTATTTACAAGCGTCCCCATTGCATTTGATGTTGATTTACCTTTCTACTTCAAACAAGTAATTTCTTTTCAATGAATGAAATTCCTATCTCTGGAATTAAATTTACTTGTTGTTTAAATTATTTTTATATTGTTTTCATAACAAAACAGATTAATCTCTTTCATTATCAAATAGATATTGAGTTTTGCAAGGATTTGTGCTGAGGTGCTAATGCTAATGAAAATGAATTGAAGTTTTTTCCAAATCTATTATATTCTAAAAATATTTTCAATTTACCCAATAGGTTCATTTTCCTTTCTAGGATTTCTAGTCAATTTGTCTAAAATTAGTTCCAAAGCATGACCCACGAAATTCGAATTAGATTATATAGATCTAATATAAAATTGAAAATTCATATGAGATGTAAAAATGGACACAGGACTCAGAGAAGGAAACAAAGGTTCCAACGGAATTTAAACAGCCTATGAGAAACCCAAACAAGGAAATAACTCCTTATCCTTTGAGTTTTCCATGGATTTGATAATAGTAGTGAATTATATTTTCAATAGAATTTCATTGTGACTAAAATACGTAACTTTTCTTTAATTTATTCAATCATATCTCTAATTACCGAGCAGTTGAATAGCCGTATCCATGTTCAACAAATTTATCATGATGAATGATATTTTTATTTCATGTGAACTGATAAAATTATAACATTGTTTGCACTGACATCACGACAAGAACAAAGTACATGTCCCCTTTTCACAAAATGTTTATTTTCCTTTCTGTACCTGTTTTAATCAGAGTGAAACATTTATTCGTATCATATCATGTCATGTTTCTTAACCCCCTCAATCGTCTGCAACATAAACATTCTATACGGCGTCCGAAAAAAACTTGACTCCTCTGTCTCTCAGAAAAGGATGCCTAATAAAAATTTCAAGGAACACGGAAGTTATTCTTTCGATGGGATCCAATTTTAATATGAAATTCACCCCGCTGCGGACAGCAGTTACCTCTCATATTTTTTCAACAACATGGGGTCAATATATTATTTGAAAGGTCTCTTTTCCCTTTCAACCAACAACAACAATAATAGTAGTAATAATAATAATGACACCTTAGTCTACCGCATTCTCGTGATGGGTATAGAGGTGCCTAACACAAGGTGGCGCGAGGCGCCTGAGAACATAATGCACGTGCAGCTGGCATGTCCAGCACATGAGGTATCAGCCTATATCCATCAGCATTACCACATATGGCACTTTTTCGGTATTGACGTAACACTGGTGTGGAGAAGTGAATTTAAGGAAACTATTTATTCCACACCCTCAGACTCACCAACCAATAAGTCTGATAAAGTTCTTCTCGAACATCAGAGCAAGATGATATTCGTGTTGGAGTCTACAGCTCTGAGCCAGGAGAATATCGTCCAAAAGTAGGAGGAAAAACGGATGAAACATCTAAATTTTCTTTTCGAACTCCGCAGACTCTATTCAGACCACTCTATCGAGATGAACGTTCTGATTATTGGTATCTTAGTGGAATGATGCCCTCTCTGATCTCGAACCTCAAGATCACGCACGAAGGCAGAAATTTTGGCCAGACAAATGCAGAGGGATTTTTTTTAGAACAAAACATAAGCACTACAGGAAAATCCTGAAGGCGCTCTCAGAGCGGTGCCTGTGCAAAAGTAGCGATTCACATTGGATTTGAATCGCTGGAGAATAAATCCATTTGGAAAAACGTTCTCAGGAAGATTATTCTATATAAACTGAATTGAACCTCAAAACGATGAGCAGTCACAGTCCGTCGCGTATTTCTGATATGTACCGTTCTTGGTGGAATCAAATGTACCAAGTCACTTGAACACTTCCCGTTAAAGTATCTATAGAAGAGAGATACATCTCCAACTTTGCTTCGATGTTCGCAACTACTGAGGTTGCGAGTTCGCGTCTCCAATTAGGCGGATGGCTCTTTTCTGGCTGAGATCAAGCAGCTTCAGGGTATGTTTAGGGGTGGAGCTCCATACATGGGAACAATACTCCAAAGAAGGTCTGATCTGGCCTTTATAAAGCATCAAAAGTTGCTGAGGTGTGTACAATTTACTGATTCGGAATAGTGTTTCAAGCTTTTGAGAAGCAGCCTTTGCAATCCCAGCGACATGATTGTGCCAAGACATGTTGATGTCCATTTTAACCCCCTACAAACTTACCGAAGTAGAAAGCGGAATTGTCTGACCTGACATTATTTATGTGAAAACAAAAGTCAAGTTTCTCTTTCACAATTAACTTTCCATGTAAAAATTCTGAATTTCTAGGACGGATTCGTGTTTTGATGTCAAAATCTACTCCTATAATTACTGAAGATACGGGGGTGTTTCCATGAGATATGAGACAAATTCGGATTTTTCAGGACTGAAATTTTTTCAGGGAAAAAATGTATTCTCAGTAAGTTGGTAGTCCTGATTACGAATCTGAAGGAATTTTGAGCCTATTTTGCCGCCTAGTATGTTTTACCGAAGAAAAGTGTTGTTCCATCGCGAGTGGCGGGCAGTGTATATCACTTTGGCCAACTTTATTCAGGTGGAATGTGCATTTTGAATATTTTCATCAGTCCTGAGAGTTTCATCATTCTACCTCGATTATTACGGAAGATACGAGGATGTTTCCATGAGAAGTGAGACCCACTGTATATCTCTACTTTTCTCAGTTGATTGTGTGATATTATAGTAAGGTTAATTATTAATAAATATTTGACAAAGTAAAGCTTGTGGGATCTTTCTTCATACTCAATCATAATCCATATTTCAATTTTCTGGGTCACTAGACCAGTAAACAGTCTAGTTTATATCCTGGTAACGTCAAATTGGTTGGTGATACGCAGGTCTAGAAGAGTGTTGCATTTCTGGTGTTTGGGAACAGTGTTTGTTTTGAAAGTATACATTTTTGTTTCTATCAACTCGAATAGAAACAAATAGTGTGGATTTGCTTACAACAGAAGTTGTTTTGCAAGGTGAAGGTCTGATAAAGAACTCAGCTGGTTGCAAAATTACCTCTTATCGCCGAATAGTCATGAACTCAAATGGTCATGAATAGATGCTGAAAAACTCTCTGTGGTGATATTTTGTGGTACTCTTTAGATATAGTATACTACTAAAGTGATCTAAGAAAATATACCCTGAAAATAATTCCAAAAAAAATTACACTAATACCTTCCCATTTTTGGAATGATAACAAATTTGTTGATCTGATTCATAAACTATGTTATCAGAAAGACTGCTATAAATATCCTGGTTCAAATCGCTGAACAATGAACTAATCGTAAAACTGATAGATTTTTAACTAGAATGATATCCGGGTATACGAGTATAATGATCCCAGAAATATTCCAGTAACTAGTATACAAACGTATTTCTAACATAAGAAGGAAAATTCATTCGTTGATTGGACGAAAGTGAAAACGATACTTATTCAATTGAAAGTAAAAACGTATTTGCTCACCAATCTATTTTTCACAACACAATAAATGTTCATATCACTTTAAAATCGCATCTGTTGCTTGAAGATTTTTCGTTTATTAAATTCTGTCTGCAGTTTGCCTCAGCAAGAACAAAAGTAGATTGAATTACTGAATACCAATTATCAAAATCATTGAGCCGCTTCGTTTTAGTAATGTTTATCGAACATTTTTCAAAATTGCTTCTTCCATTTCTGATAGGTGTACGAATTATGAAACGAATTCTATTGTATTGTATGCAGATCCAATTGTTTTTACCCTCTCCAACAACAAAAACAAGGTAGTCGAATCTGGGCTTCTGGCAGGTCATAGTCAAGTTCATCTTCTAATCCAATAGATTTACTGCTCATCACTTTCATAAATCCCACACCCAGTTGTATGCTAAATATCTGTCATACTTGGAAATAATCATATTTTTGTTCGTTTCTTAAAGACATTCATAAATTCCTCATTCAAGTTATCAGACAAGAAATGAGGATAAGTGTTTGTCCATTCAGCAACCACCGACATATTGTAACCTCAAAATTTTTTGTTTTCAATTCAGGATGTGATTTGCCCTTGAATATTTTAATAAAAACCATCGAGGTACATGCAACGACAGCTGTTCGTTAGAAAGCAAATGGGGTGGGATGTTGAATACCACTGGACTGAGATATAAATTGGGCGAGATGCTACTTATTGTGCTGTCAGAATTCTTATAAAAATTTTTCCAAGTTACCGAATACAAAAATCCAGCATTACATATGTGTTGAAACAATGATAATATAATTATATGCATGGCGGACAGGGTAATTATGAAACTAAAATAATAATAATAATAATAATAATAATGGTCTTTATTGGGCGAAATAGAATATATCATCCAAAAGGCGAAGTTCAAAACTGCAGTGTAGAACACTACAGGTTCGTTCTACCACTTAATCTCCGATTGATTATTCATTCGATGTATATGATTATGGATGCTAGGGTGACTTATTTCGTGGTACCAACAATATAAGTAATAGTGACTGTATATCGATTGCCTGGTTATAGTAAACAATTTATAAATAAATCTCAATAAAGAAAATCTTCAATTGAGGCATTATTATAGTGCACCATGATTTTGTTTTACAGCTTGTAGTTATGAATATAGTAAAACTGAGCGATGGTTCAGAGTTCACTCGATAATAAATTAATCGTTCGATCATGAATCATTTTCCTTTAAAAATAAATCTGGACTGTTAACTGGATTCTCCGGTGGTTCTACCTACTTTCGAGTATATATCTTTAGAAAGATTGGATGCCAGTTCTTGGAGACGAAAAAGAAACGAATGGATTAATAACTACTAATAACCCATTCTTATAATCGAAAATATTAAATCAATCTATAATTTTCCCAAAATTTGAATGTATCGTAGAACCCTGGAATAAATTTCCATTAACAATATTTCAAGTCACCAAAGGATATTAAGAAAATGTGACAAAAAAAAGGTAAATATTCGTTTTGAGGGCACCCGGCGATTTTGAAAAAAATTTTGAGTGTACTTACGTATTTTCATGCGTAGATTACGAATCCGAAAGAAGAAAGCAGCGCTCTCCCTTATTTAAAAAGTTACGGCCCTTCAAAGTTCAGAAAGGGGCAACTTTTCAGCCTTCTTTTTCACAAGATAAACTATTTAAAAACAAGCATTTATTCATTAGGTCACCTTTACACCTTATTCCTCCTTCCTTGACACTTTTCACTTCAACAATCAACATTTTTCTTATAGAAAACTCAATTTAAAACGAATGCTTCTTCTGGTGACATTCTTCTATTTCTAGGTCAGTTACTAGTGATATTTCAGAAAAAAGCGGTTGGTAGTTACCGCTGCCTACAATTTCAAATTCGTAGATTATCTTAATACACCACCAAAAACAAATTTACGATCTAAAGAATGAAGACAAAAAAACATTTGAATTATTTTAGGAATATTGACAGCCTCAGTCGTACCAACTATGCAATTAACATTAAAAACGTAAAATACAGAGATGTATAACCAAAAAGCAGCTCCGTACATTTTTTAACATAGTGAATAGTATCAAAGAAGGAGGAATAAGGTGATCTAGTGAATAAATGCTTGTGTTTTTAAATAGTTTATCTTGTGCAAAAGAAGGCTGAAAAGTTGCCCTTTTCTGAAGTTTGAAGGGCCGTAACTTTGTAAATAAGGAAGAGCGCCGCTTTTTTCTTTCGGATTCATAATCAATGCATCAAAATACGTAAGTACACTGAAATTTTTTTCAAAATCGCTGGGTGCCCTCAAAACGAATATTTACCGAAGTTTCAAATCCCTTTTCAAAGGTCAAAATTCTCTGTCCTTAAGGCAATAGGACACGGCGTAGGATATTTGAAGTGAAACAGAAATCTAACACCAGACCGATCTTCATCAATAGAAATGGTTTTTCTTGATGAACTCCAAATCACGCAACATAAACTCGATGAGGACCTTTCCAATACTGCTTTTCTCCTCGAATTGATTCGTGAATTGGATGAATTTTGATAGTGTTCATGGTGGCCTATCGTAAGGCTGGCGTTTTCACTAAGAGTCCTTGATGTGAAAATACTGGAAAAATGAAAAATCTACAATAAATTGATGGATGTTTTTCACCACTTTTATTTGTAACTAACGTTACTGCAGTTTCGTACTATAAGGACATTTTCAAACTTATACACTAAACTCGTATACATTAATTATACATTAAACTCGTAATGTATAAATTGGAAACTTACATATTTTTCATGATATTTATATTTTGTCAAAACAGAACCCAAATCATTTACATATAACAGGAATAAAAAGAGACCTGAAACACTTCCTTGTGTCACACCATAGTTGTTAAGGTGAGAATCTGACTCTATGTTTATCATTTTGGTTTTTTGATATCTATTGCCCAGGTAACTCGTTATCCAATGTATTACTGAACCCGAAAAACCATTTAATTTCTATGTTTATTGTATAAGTTTGAGAATGTCCATATAGGACGAAACTGCAGTAACGTTAGTTGCAATCAAAAGTGGTAAAAAACATAGAAATTTTCATTTCTCTTTTTCATTATGATCTCCTACCACGTAGTAACGGCTACATCCATCAATTTACCATTTAATTTCAATATTAATATATATTTCGCGATCGATTGTTTCGAATGCCCTTTTCATATCAATGAAAACTGCACATATTCCAACTCCAGGTTCATCTAAAGCATTCTTCATGTCTGATATAACAAGTTAAAGTGCTGATTCACACGAATGAGATTTACGAAATCCTGATTGGTACGAACAGATAATATTATTCACATCAATATATTCCATCATTTGATTTAGTACCGCTTGTTCTAAGATTTTATCACAAAACGGTTACATATCTACGGGTCTCAATTGTTCAGCTAAGTTAGTGTTTAAAATTTTTGGTATTGGAACTATTGTTGAAGTTTTGAAACAATGGGGTAGTCTTTCCTTCGATAAACTCAAATTAATTAAATTCAGTAGTGAATAACCAACGATGTGAAATAATTTTTTAATGACTTCATCAGTACTATATTTTTTTCTGGGATTTTATTATATCATATAAGTTTTGTAGGGAAGAAGGGTGAATTCAGACATGTTTGACAAATAGTTTGGCACTGTATAGAGTATTTCGTTGTTTTCTGCAATTGTGGACTAGTACTAATTATTATATCTTGAATACTATTTATGAAATACTGGTACATTACATTGGTGATTGTTATTTCATCACTATAGATTATCCCATCGCAGTATAGACTGGAAATTGAACTTCCTACATTTCTCCTGCCTAAAATGTATTTGAGGTGCATCCACATCAACCTAGAATTACCCTTATTCCCATTAATTTGTTGTTAAGAACCTTTTTAGGAATCGAACATATGTGAAGTCAAAATTGTAGAAAATTGAGAAGAAAAATTGTAGTTTTTCAACATGTCTAGTATGGAGAAGCCCAGATACATCTGTGCTTGCTAAAAGAATACTATTTTCTTCTGTTGAATTAATAATAATGATGAGCTAGTTGTGTAAATTAAACCAGATAATCAAATCAAGAATATGGAAAATCGTTGATGAAATATTATGTACAATTTTTTTTTAATATTTCAGAGCGTTGTACTATTACTGATAACTTTTTTACATATTTATATAGCCAATAGTTTTCCACCAGTTTGGACGGAGTAAACATTTTTTGTTTATATATTTTTTGTAATAAGATTGATCGAGAATTTGGTGAAATGCCTGAACAGTTAGAAAGTGCATACTTTCTAACTGTTCAATACGCATGTATTGATACAAAATATCCCAAAATTCAATTGAAAAAAGTGAATCACGATTTTTCACAACGATTATGTAATATGTACTACAAACCCGAAGCCAATTTTCAAAATAGGTTATTCTCAATTTCAGTGAAGATCCCACCACTGAAACCACTTCCAAGAAGTACTTCCTTGCCAAACAATTCTTTACCTTTCACTGTTACGAAGAAGATTCCAGAAGATACGAAAAGTAACAACAGGACTTCCAGGAACTTGTATAGTAGTCATCGAAATTCTGCTCCAATAAATGTGAAAGCCCTGATGGAAAATTTTGAGAATTTTGGTTCTGCTCCTCCACCGATGCCACAAAAAGTTCCTGCGTATAAACTCCAAAAACCGATACGCAAGATATCTTTAACAGAATTAGTCAAGAAAGAGATTGAAACTGTACCAAAAATTAATAATGATAAAGTAGTAATGAATGAAAGTGGAAAACATGGACTATCAAGTGAAACAATAAAACCAAGGAGATTATCATTAGATAAAACTGAAAAAGCTAGAACTGATAAAAGTAGCAAAGAAACGCCGACCACCATAGTCTTAAAATCGGAATTTGTGGGAAGCAATTTAGGAATTACTTTGTCTGGAGGGACAGATGAAAATAGAGAAATTACGGTGAGTACATTTTTCAACTCAGCTGCTTAATATTATGAAGGACAGCATCCTTTATTACCTTAATATAATTTACATTGCATGGCATTCGTCAAGTGTCTAACCTACAAATTTCCACTATATGTCAAAGTACATATGTAATTATCTGAAGAATGCTGAAATACTTCTAAAACATATATCAATTCAAGAAAAAAACGAATAATCTGCTGTTTCAATCTATGAATATACAATTTTGTATGTTTTCCGGTGGATGGTTAGATATTTTTAGATATGGTAGTATTTCCAACGTTAACTGAAATAAAAATATTCAAGTACATATAAGGTCCTAGAGAATTTTTGTTCCCTTTTCTTGACCTAAGTGAGTCGCCTGAGTGTAATATTGGATCTAGATTGAATTTTCTTTTGTTCATTGAGAAAAAGAATGAAGATGGTTTTTCCTGTATTTAACTCCATGTCGGTCTCACAACCGACTCCTAAGAAATACATTTTCAACAAATTCAAATCGTTAAAAGGATTTTATTTTGATGACACCATATCTTGCTTGATAAGATCATATTCGATGCAAGTGAATGCCCTGTTGAGATTCTGAGATGCGGAAATTAACTATTTGTTCAAGTTATGACTCCGATGGCGTAGTTGGTTTGAATCCTGGTCGAGTCACATTTATTCAATTTAGTTTTTTATTCATTTGTCTGCATACTGCATATTTAATAATTGTTATTATATTACAGGTGCTAATTTCTCTTTCATTAAAATTCGATTACTTTCATGCATTATGGCTCATGTTACAAAATCCTGATAATGAGCCATGTTCTTTTTGTTATTTTTCTGAGTTATTTCAAAATGAAATTATAAATTAATCGCCGAATGCATGAAGTTTAGTTTTTCAGTTCGTAATTATTGTTAAATTTTATTCTCATCGCACTAACACTACGAGAGACTGAATTGGGGATGTTAGTCGGTCGTCATTTCACTTGGTGGCTCCGATAGCACAGTTGGTTGATGCGCCTGTCTAGGTCTAGTAGAGAATAGGAGAGTCGGGTTCGAATCCCAGTCATGTCACATGTTTTCAATTCAGTTTTTCATTCATCTGCATACCGCAAATTTGATCCTTCGTATCTGTGAAAAATGATTGCAAAACGTGACCGGACGATAATTTTTCCGGCTTTTTTGTAAATGGTCCTCATCTTTTTTTTCAACCTCGATTTGAATAAATCATCATAGAATGTTCATAATATACATGGCTCAAAAATTATTCTCAATATCCTTTTTACTAAAAAAATTGTAATATCATCGATCGCGCAGAACTCTTATTTTATAGTTTGTGTAAAATCTCTGTCCATCTAAGCAATTGTGTACTCCAAAACATCGTGCATAGTAAACGTGATCTCCCAGACAAGGCTGCTTGTACAGAGTCGCACTGAGGAACAACCGATTATTTTTTAATATGCGGCTGGGTAGAGGAACAATTTTTAGGTGTGGGGACATGAATTAGCAGTTTCTTCAACCGTATCAGAACTTGACATTTTGAAATTTTAAACTTTAAAATGCCGTATATGTACACACCACAGGCGTTTAAACGTAACTGACCACTCCGACATTGTAACAATGAATTCCGCTAGCCGATTGCAGTTAAATCTGATTGGCCAGCGTGAGAAGGCTTGTTTATTTTACCCAATAGATGCAAATGTGCGTGGTGATCATACTTTGATCACGCATCTATCATTGTTTGGGTTGCTTTGTTTGTCGGATGGATATAGTTTTAGTTCGTCCACTGCAAAAGTGAGTAAAAGAGGTAAAATTTCACTTACATGGAACACTGTCATCCTCACTGGTAGAAATCCGATGTTTCGTCTTAAGAAACTTGTCTTATCATGTCTCCAGCACAAAATCTGGCCAATATCATAAGATGAAGCACCCATTCCTTCATGAAATTACACAAAATAGATGATAAATAATGTCTACATGACATACATATCTGAAGTGTCTTATCGGGATATAACCCACTGTTAAGACCAACATTTGACGGAATTGTGCGTAGTTAGTTGACCTTCACATTGACCAACCACTTGTTTAAATACAATCTCAAAGGGATAGCAGAATTTGCCGGAAAAATCGTATTACTGAAAACTTTGTGTTTACTCGTGGTGAAGTGACACACGAAATATTTTTACTGGTAAAAATATCGAATATACAGTGTGTATATGGAATAAATCCATCATTTCGGTTACGGTACATATTTTAACAAAATCCCGAAACACGTCAAATTTACATTATAATTTGACATACTTCAACGGAAAATGCTACCCCTACCTTCAACTCCCGTCGAATGACAGGTACAACCCCCATTTTTTTAAATGGGAAGTATAGGCTTGTGATATTTCGTTTGAAAGGTCTCTTCATTCTCTATTCAAAAATGTTATCGCTTTCAAGTTTATTGCAACAATTAAGATAAATTAAAATCATGTGGTTACCGAAATTAGATTAAATACAATCAAAACTTATTGCAATATACTCAAAACTTATTTCATGTTGAGGTATTG
>WOGL01001160.1:0-12068 GCA_015342145.1 Leptinotarsa rubiginosa
TCGATATAGAAAATTGTAAATATCTCGAAAACGATCACCTCCAGCGTTGTTGAGGAGGTGTACCTTTTTTACTTGAAAAAGGTGTGGGAATTAGGGTTTTTCATGAAAAGTACCAAAAGTTTACTGTCAAAAAAGTTAGGGCAATTTGAGATAAATAATGACAGCGTACGCAGCGCTCCCTAGATGTTACATGAAAATTAATAAAATATTATGATTTCGCATGTCAAAAACCCCGGGTGCCAAATTTCGTGAAAATAACAAATTTTTTTCAAAAGTTATTATTGAAAAATGAACAAAAAACTTCAATTTCAACACCTTGTATCTCCGAAACGAAGCATTCCCGGAGACAAATTTATATAGACTTGATTTCTCACAATTATCTCAAAAATACGTCACTTGAGTATTTTAACGTACTTATGTTACACCCTGTATATAGTTTTGAGATGTCCTTGTTGCATAATAAAGCAAATACAACATATAACACTGGTAATGTAAATGAAAATAGTAGAAATAGTTGAAAGGCTGGTGGAGAGAAAGAGAGTGATAGTCGGAGAGAAGGTGACGCTGAATTGTTTTAACTAATTCAAGGTATTACCTACAATAGGATGTATATTATATCTACAACCTATGGAGATCTCCGATTGAGAATCCAGTTCATATACAGTTTTCAATATGTCATAGTTTTGACTTGAATTTGTGTTTATTAGAGATTGCTCTAATTTCTGTAGGAGCTAGGTTTAAAGATTTTGTGCCAGAGTATGATAAAAATCTCGGAGTGCAAATTAATCTACAGAGAGGGACATTCGTTTTTTGTTGAAATTTAGCTCAAGTTTCATAATCATGATTTAAATTGGGATGTTCCTGAATTCTTTAACTTTCCAGACTATTTTCGAACATTCTACAACATTCTAGATTGTTCCGGCATATTCTGCAATGTTGTCAAATACTTTTGAACACTCTTGAATATTCTAAACTCTTCTAGAACTTCCTAGAGAGCGAAACTTTGCGCCCTTATACTCGTATGTTTAAAAACAAGCTATACAGGTAAACATAGGAACCTTTCCATGTAAAAGCTGATGCGACACTTTGACAGAAAAAATGTAGATTCTGAATTGGTGTCATTTTGGATTTATATCTCCCAATTTGAGGCTCCTAAGAAGAGAGAAGTTGCAAATCTAGAAACCAATAATGAAAAATTCTATATATGTTCTTAGTTTCAAACATACTCTACAAATAAATGTTGTGTGCATACTTCCAACTTTGTTTTTTCAACTCACTCGGTGGGATCATATCCAAACCAATTTCAAATGCTTGGAAGGCCAAAGAATCATCTTTTCAACACTTTTCAACACAAATTGTTCCTGAAACAATTTCTACATCATTTTCTAAACGTATCTAATTGCAACCCCTATATTTTCATCGTTTATAAAAAGAATTATTATTATTACTTCATCGACGCGACATGCAGTAACTACGAACTCTATAGTTTCATTTGAAGGTTAGAAATAACCATGCTAAATAAATTGATTGAGAATCAAAATTATTATTTACCATCCAACAGGGAATCAAACCACTATAAATGAAAGTCGAAGCAATTAATAAGGTTTCTTCACTTATATGGTCAAAATTCGAAATTCACGAGTACAGTGACATTTACACCATTTAAAGCAATTGAAATACACGATGTTTTCATCCATCCGTATGACAGTGAGAGTGTTGTAATCAAGTGTTATTGTTAATAAGAGTAATGAACTTCCAATGTCGATCCATGAAAAATGCATCTATTGAATACAAAACACTATTTCCACTCCATACTTTTCATCCAATTCGTATTTTATTGTTATTAGATATGGCGTGTCCATGTGTTAATTTCACACCGTATGTGTTATGTTTCTATTGGTCGTGTATAATGACGCCACGGAACGTGATTATTATCAACGAGTTCGGGTTTTGTATGAATATAATTTTCGCAAATTCAAAAACGTAGACTACAAGTCATAAATATGAACCTCGATTGTGTATTCTGACGTATATTTCAAATTATCACCAGTAGCCCCTCGTGAATTATGAAATTGGAATTGAGTACATTGGACAGCAGTATGTGTAAGCTCATTTACGTTGATGCAATGGCAATAACAACATTTTGGACAATGCTAAAAGAACAAGAAGAGAAAAGAAATACGATCGTCCTCTGGTCTTACAACCTTAATAAATTACAAAAATATTTCCTAAAAGAGTTTTCATTGTTCTCATTTCTTCAAATACTAATAGAAAAGTGCAATTATAAAAGGAATATTTCATGGAGGTAGCGGTTCGACGCGGGTGCTTTGTTCACTCTCTCAATCGACCGATGTGTTAGTCGGTTGTTCAAGCCGCAGGCTGAACGATCGATTTTCACTTGCTATTGCCCAACCCGTGTTAGGAATCACACTTTAAAAGTTAAGACCCTGTTAGTCCTAAGCTCGCACAAGTTTCGACTTCTGAGGGTTGTCATTTGTAGGGGTGCGACAGCTGGTTAACGTAAAATTTTTTAAACATATTTTTTCTAAGCTTTTGGACATCCCGGAGAAAATATAATCAATCTGTGAAACTAAAAAGTTGAAAACACTGTAATCCGATGAAAAGTAAATAAAATAGAACGAATTAACAAACAAGCATATCTTGCATATCAAAACACCTGTGTGCTAAATAAAACGATAATAGCAATCAGCACCTAACTTGTTCATTACTTTTCATTTTATTATTATTGTTTTCTAGTCGAGTTATAGTTTTTTAAACTTTTTTTTTTATTTTCAACTGTTCTGTTATGAACTTTGATGAATGATCAATAACTTTCGCACTCTATAATGGAGACTATAATGCCTTTTTTCGTTACAACTTTGTTTCACTTATGAACCAAAATAATAACTTTTTCGTTAATGTACACAAACAATAAACCTACACATCTCTTTCTTTGAAAAAATTCTAAACTAAAAAAAAATAATATCGATCCAAAAGGAGCAGAAACACGAAACAGGTGGAGTGGTAAAATTATATTCTTTTTATACGATTGATATTCATAACTGTCGATAGATGGCACTATCATTAGTCATAAACGCTGAAATAAAGTGAAATTTTTGTGTTGCTTGGTGTATTTTATGAACTTCCATTTATTATTCCACCAGATACGATAGCAAATCTAAAAATGATTGTCCTCGGATCATAATACCGCATCGATTGTCCCTTGATTCATCAAAATTGGTTTTGTAGTTTAACATAAGTGATTTCAAACTACAACTTGAGTAATGACAAACAAACATGCATACAAATACTGCTAAAATTATAACTCTTCCTTTTAGCTTTGTCGTAGTTTTATGAAAAGAGAATAAATACTACGTTTAATTTCTTTGTTAGGTCTTGTATTTCTGGGAGTATATCTTCGTACGTATTTCACGTGAGGGGTTATGTTGACTCCAAACGCGTTTTAATTCGGATGTTACAAGAATGATAGTCATTATAGTAACTGACAAGGGTACTTTCAAGAATCATTACAAATGAAGGGGGAATTATGATTTATTGCTTCAAAATGGACTCATCTCTTCATTTCCTATGATTCTCTAAAACTCGGTAGTGGTTGGTTCAAAAATCATTAAAACCTGACGTTAATCGACGATTTTGATGCTAATGTTTTCAATGTGGGTGATGAATCTTAATTCTCAGCACCTCTGTGTCATCCTTTGCCTCACGAGGTTTAACTACCTCTGGAATACACAAACGTTATTAACACATCAACATTAATTTCGTCGTTTCCTGGCTCTCCTCCATTTCTGAATGACTAACGTCTAATTTTCTTCCCCAAAAACAGATCCTTATCTATGTTGTTTTCATCGAACTTATCGTCGAGAAGAGACATATGTTTAGCTTCGCGTTTATTTATTATCTGAGGATCGGGGGATGATAAAAACCCGAGAGAAATGTTTGTTTATATTCTGCTGGTTTGTCATGGATCACATTGTTTACATTTTATTATACTAACAGAAAATACCCCACAGCTCGAGATTATCGATCCTAAGTCTCCTGTGAGAGCACGATTCGACATTAACGTACATTTCTTTTCAGTCTGGGTTACTAACGAATTTTGGAAAAAAAAACGACCATCGTTGAGAGTATGATGCTGATGATATATCTTCCAATCGGATTCTGATGTGGAATATATTTCACTTTTTCTGTGGCTGGTGAGATTAGTCTGACCATGGCGCAACCAGTGACATTTACAGAGAATGCAGAAGTCTATTATTCACTGTGGGAAACGAACACAAATAACAGATTGTCTTTTGCAGACAGGCGACCGACCTTTTTGAAAGGCTTCCCTATTCTGATTTGGAACGGAAAAACGTAGAATAATATACTGAAAAAACACTATGGTTTTCGTTCGATGCAGTCAATTTACTACGAAAAATATTACTCAACGTCAAAAAGGAGGTATTTTCTCAAAATTTTTGTAAAATAATACAATATGAGAACAAGTTGAAAACAATTTACAAGAAAATCTAAACTTCCAAAGAATGAAAACCTACAGAATATTCCTTCAAGCTCTAAATGAAATGATTGCTCCAGCTTGAACTACCTGACGGTACGTAGCAGTGAATGGTGAATTAAAATATAAGCAATGTCAATAACAAATTAACGAAACTGTGGACTGAATAGGCAATAAAATAGATAAAAAGATAGAAATGGAATACAAAAATTATTATTAGATATTGCAAACAGAACGAAAAACTGGTTAACGGCTCATTGAAACTAGTAGAAATATATAAAATCAGGACGCTGTCAATTAGAAATAAACATATCATATTAGGGGATAAGAAAGAAAAAATGCAGACGAAATAGTGAATAACAACACAAATACTGGAAATACTATTATCTTTAAAACATTATTCATAAATGTACCTTGAAAAGGTAGAGGTAAACGCCTTTTATAAACAGAATAATACTAAGATCGTGATCATTACTACCCTAATAGATGTGAAGATTAAACTAATAAAGAAAAATATGATGAAGAAACTGAAAAATGGTAAATAAAACAGAAAATACTAATATACCAAAAGATGGAAATGATGGCATAATAATAGTTTTGCTCATTTTAGAAAAGAAACACAACAAATGAAATATAAAACTGAAATATAAAATGAATTGATGGATGTAGGCGTTACGACGTGGTAGGAGGTCATCATAAAAAATGAGAAATAAAAGTTTCTATGTTTTTTTACCACTATAATTTGTAACTAACGTTACTGAAGTTTCGTAAAACTGATATAATGAACTGTATTGTATTTGTTTGAAAATTTCTTTATAGGACGAAACTGCAATAATGTTAGTTACACATAAAAGTGATGAAAAACATAGAAAGTTTTATTTCTCATTTTCCATGGAATATATAAAAATTTTAATAGTAATGAATAATATTTAAAAATATAGAAAAAAAACAGAGACTATCCATTTTCAACACTTCGAGGGTACTACGCTTATTCAATACACCTCAAACATTTTTGCGGTTATCTTTGTTTATGGAAATCACGATAAAATCTATCAAGTACCTGTACTTGCTAGATGGCGTCTATTGATTGACTGACACTCTTATATTAACGTACAGCCGAAGCTACTGAACCTAGAATCTTGAAAAATGCAGGTAGGTTCTTTGTATAGCGTAAATAAGCGTCAAGAAAATGAATCAGGAATTCCACCCCCAAGGTGGAAAATAGGGGTTCAAAGATTGTATTGAATTTCTTCAGTTTTGAAGTTGGAAACCTGAAGATTTTGGTTAATAAAATAATATTGTAACTATTTGTTTAAAATGGTCTGTCACGAAACTTAATGTAACAAGCTGTTGTACTAATGTACTAGCTGTTGCCCGCGGCGAAGCTTTGAAAATACAGTAACTGAAAAAATATGACAACTGCACTAAGTACTGAATAGCTTCGAGAATAGAATTATGTAACCTGTAAAGAAATTTCGCATTACTAACACAACTGTTAACGACGTCTGCCTTCACGCGTCTGCCCGCGCTCGGGTCGCGTTCTCGGCGATGGCGCTTCATTGCTTAGACCGCTCCACTACCCCCGCGCATCCTCCCCCGTCGTCTTACAATAGACGCGACGCGTAATGGCTTACTGCGTTACGTCAAGTGATAACTTTCAAACGATTCGTCCAAATTAGTTAGTGTAAAAGACAAAGTTCATCTATATTAAATACTTGAAATAAGAATTTGACAGATATTCTGAAATGTGCATTGTAAAAAAAAGTATACAATTTAATTGTGTTTATGGCTCAGTATTTTGCATATAGTGGCTTCCACACAAGAGATAAATATATGCTATGACGGACTTTTTTTTAGAATTATTTGAGATAAACAATCTTACGGTATATACATTATCTTCATGTAACTCCAAGTGTATAGGCTGTACAGGCCAAGGTAGCTCTCGGGAAGCAAGAATTTTCCGACTTTCCTAACACTTATCGTTATATCATGACCAAAATTACAAAAAACCTTTGTAAATTATAGCCTATGTGTTATTCTGATAGATAAGCTGTATTTATGTAAAGTTTCATCTAAATCCGTTCAGTCGTTTAGGCTTGAAAGAGCTACAAACATACATACATCCATCCATCCTCACAAACCTTCACATTTATAATATTAGTATAGAGATACGGAGCTATAAGTCTTTTAAAACAACCTAATATGTAACTGTGGAAAATGTATTATTCGCAACAATTTTGATTTTTTAAAAGCCATGCTAATACATTATCTTTTTGGTTTATGACCCCCGGCCCTCCTCCCCCGTTTATAATGATTACTTTCGAATATCAGCCCCTGATTGTGACACTCGACCTTGTATTAAATTGTGAAATTTTGACGTTCTGACGTACCTACCGGCATTAAGCAAGCTTTCCCAAAATCTCCATCAAAGTAGGTATAATCCCAAATAGCTTATAACTTTTACGTCTGTGTGATGTTGTAGTTATTCAGGTAGCGCATAATATTTCGTTTCTCCCTATTCGACAGACGGAATATCGAAAATTACTCGATCTACGCGAGTGGCAAAAAAGATGTATCGTTGGAGTTTATTCAATCGAATTGTCGAAAAAGTTTTCGCGAGGTGCAAGAAAATATGTGGAATAGAAAATTGGATTCTATGAAATATACTGATGCCCTGAGATATTACCGAGGAGGTTTTGAACTCGATAAAGGGTGGGTTTATTGATATCGAATCTCCGATTCTATTTCACCAGATATAAGCTCTCGGTAGATTACTGACAGTTACCATGTGTTCCAATGAAATTTTTCTTGTGTAAACAATGATGATAGACCTACAGTTCTTGTCTTTAGAGATATACAGTTTTTGAGGTAGTATGTCTGTTTGACCTTACAAACTTTTTGTTAATTTGTACAGTTTAACTTTTGAAAGGAACAAGATTTCAAGGCCGGCAAAGTATTGAACATTTCATTAAAAAAAAAAACAATAGTGCGGCATCAATGTTCGCCAAGATGTTGATATCAACTTTTTTTCAAATAGTAAGGAAGATCTGCTGGTACCTAGTTTGATAAATTCTTCAATTATATACTGTTTGAGTTTTGAAAATTTTACTAGTTCAGACTTCCATTGATATGATATAATATGATCTGAAATCTATGAAAAAACAAATAAAATTGAAAAATTAAAATGAATAGCTAAAAAATAACAATTATATATATTAAACATTAAAACGTGAAATGAAATTACAATGAAATAGAAATTACAAACCAAATTACTTCACGTTTCGATTGTTAATATTCACAATCGTCTTCGGCTGATGACTGGACGGACCATTTATAGGTCATTCAAATGCTTCAACCTTCTCTTCCCTCTCTCCCCTTCACCGGTTTTGTGGGAATTGAACGTTTTTCCTTGATTAAAGGTTTCCATATGTTGCGTATCTCTACGCTACCTTGGCGTTGTTGAACATCATATATGCAGCTTCTTTGAACTTCCTCTTAAACTAGTGTTCTCTCCTATGATCTCAGCTTGGGACCACTTGATGTTATGTTGATGAGTCCAAACATGCTATGCTATTCCCTATTTGCTGGTTTCTCCTTGATGTGTGTTTCTCTTGTGCTCGGCAATGCCGCACTTACGGGGTATCCGATAAAAACAATTCTTGGAATCGCAGTCCGCGTTTGGTGGCCTGGTTTTCGTGAGGCTGCTACGGATGGTGTTTCGGGATCTGAAGCAGGTTCTGATGTTGTACTTGGACCCGATTCTTCTTATACTTTCCGGCAATCCTCTGACGTAGAGAAGGACAAGCACTGGTTGTGGCGACTTCTTTTCCTTGTGAGGCTTTCGCTGTCTCCTGGCCAAAATATTTTCCACCATCACTTTTTTGATGATGCCTAGTTCCTTCTCGAGACCTACCTTCGTCCACGGGTTCCTGAATGGAATCTACTGTGAATTTTAAGAATTTCTCCAAAATCTCTAAAGGCGTCATATCAGGTGATCTAGCAGGTTATTCTAAAGTACACTTGCCCATCCACCGGTTTAGATAATTGTAATTTAGCCACTATCGTAAAAGTATACATTACGTAAACCCAGAAAAATCTCATAATGTAGGAAACGAATTCAGAAACATCTTTTTCAGGAAGTGAGTACCAACCATTTTGAATATCTTTTGAGATGAACTAGAATGAGTTTTGAATAAAATTTTCATTGGAATTTTGATATTTATCGTTTCTTTGTAAACTACCAATAACTCAAAACGACGATTTTCAAAAATCAACCATGTTAAATAGAAAATTATCAAAGACACCTCCTTCTATTTGAAAAAAAGTTGATAGCGTCATATCAAAAATAAGTGATGTCACACTATTATTTTAACTGTCAAAAATTACTAAAAATTATACTTCTTTATATGAACTCTGTATGACCTTGATATCTGGTCCCCTTCAAAAGTTAACAGATAGGGACTTTTTACGTATGCATGCACTGTGATTTATTTCGTTTTGAAGAAGGTAGATGGAGTGATCGAAATCTCCTGTAATATACAAGAGCTATGCAAACAAAAACTATAATCGGTTTTCGACAATGTGTTTTGAACAGTCCTATGATCGACCCTAATAGGGTTATAATCGACGAATATATTCCACTGAATTAGAAATGTGAAAGATATTAACAAAATGATTTTTCACCCAAATTTTCTTATTCTTAGAAACCAAACGGCTTGTTATCTTGAAACATTTTTGGAACTTCATAATTGTTTATGTTCTTCGCTAGGTTACTACTTTTATTCTGATTGTTCCTCAATTTGTTAGTTACTTTGGCTTTTTTGGAGAGTCTTCCAATCATTTTTGTAGGTGTCATCATTATTTGACTCAGTCACGCTGGACAACTTGATTTTATATGTTTTACCCAGTTTCTATTCCAAGTTTCTTTCTTGGTTATTTCTCATTCACCAATTATTTGCTTTTCCAGTTTTTTCAGATTACCTTCGTCATTTCAATCGTATTGAGTTTTTGTTTGAATATCGATACGAGTACCAACCCGGTATGTACCTCAATAATCCATCTCATGTGCACGAAAACATTGTGAAATCCCTTTGATATCACCTATACAAAGTTTTTTGATACTTTCATAATTCGTTGAAAAGTTTTTTCCGCACATTCATTAAAAAGTCTATGTGATGGATTACCGTCATACCTATTTTTCTCGTAGCATGATAATTGATGTGGCCTAAAAGTTTCTGTTGTAAAATACGGACACAGAGAAAAGATCAACTGTTATGTCATGGACGTGGAGAAAATGCTAATGCAAACTTTAATCCACTTTGGATGAGATTTGAATACAAGAACGAATGCGGAAAATAGGTGAGATATGGAAATTGCAATAAAGAAAAGCAGCGAGTTTTCTCCGGAATATCCGGAGTTTTCGAACAGCAAATGTGACGTAGAACGGGGCCGGAACAAAAAATATTTCACAATGGGCAAATGTTGACTGAAATGGAAAAATTTTCACTTCGACTCACAAAAGGCACACGGCTTCCTAAAATGATACAAAAATGAAGAAGCACTTTTGCTAAATACGAAAAATTTTAAATATATGAACGTGGCTCATACTATGAAAATTTCATCATAGTTTTGAAGATCGATGCATGGATAGTTTACTTGTAAAACATCTGGAATATCCTGGGATATTCATTAGTCTGACCCTTTATAAAGGATTGTGCCGGTTATTTTCCAGCTTTCCGATAGGTCTTTGTATCTGATTATACCCAGAGTTTAATTTTACTTCTGTATTACATTTTACGATATCCTCAACATCTTGCCGAATACATAGTTCTGCAGATGATGGTGCGTTCTTATTCTATCTGGTCGTAAAAACTTCGCCGTTGTTGACCCTTACCGGGACCAAGCAAAGCAGTAAATGAACCTCAACTAAGATTTACCAATATGAATGAATGTGAATTCTAAGTATAAGTAAGGAAATAACCAAAACGTCACAGAAGAGGAATAATATCTTCAAATCAACATTGGAAATACATTTTGGTAAAAAGACATAACCTAGCAAATTGTTCAATACACTAAAAAAAGATATTGAACGTTTCATGAGTCTTTGAGCAAAAATGGGAGAAGGAAAATAAATATCATACACCTGAATTCTCTTCCAAACTTCTTCAAATATATAGTGCACTTTTTCACTAGAACCGTCTTAAGTTTTTTCTGAATTTCAAAAACATTTTGGTGTCTGTTAGGGCCGAAAAAAGTTTGATGAACATATATATTATCTTGTGTAGTGTCGTGTTTCTGTGAAATAACTGCGTTTTAGATGAGACAGAAAAACTCGACAATAAAATGTAAAAATTACCCAAATGCGAATCAAATTCATAACACTTGTTTATGTTTATATTCAAAAATTGTCATATCACTTCTGAGATAGTGCTGTTGAAAGTTAGAATATTTGTTTTTCTATCAGTGAAAGACACAAGATTTTAATTGAACTATATTTTACTTTATATCATAGTACTATAATATGAGCGAAGAGATTGAAATATGAGAGTTGCAAAGCGTGTTCTGATAATTTATATATGCTAGAAATAATGAAGGTCCTAAAACCGAACCTCGAGGTACTTCGTCCTCCACCAACAGTTCGTTCTATAAGTGCGACATACAGAACACATAGGAGTCAAACAAAAAAACCTGCAGTACTCCTACTGAATGCTGAAATGTTCATGAACAAATTGGCAAAAGTTATTTCACGCGATAACCTCAAAATGTCATCCCCATATCATATCAGTTCGATACCCTTTCAATATCCACTAAATATAAATGTTATCGGTGTTAAACAAGTGTTTTGACAATCTTATAATTCAGTTGCTAGTTTATCTCTATGTACGTAAAGCTTATTCAGAACATATCGTCATAATTTATAGTTCTAGTAATATACTTGAATCAGTTAGAATTGTTGGATACTGTTCCTTGATTGGAATTAATATACCCACCCTACAATTTCATTATTCTCATCACGTTTCAGATGTGTCTCCAATCATCTTCGAATAATAACTAACTAACTTAGATGAACTTGTAAATGCAATTATTTGTTTGGTCGGTCAATTATTATAGGAGGTCAAAATCAGGTAAATATAGTTCCATTTCATTAATTGAAAAAAAATTGCATTAAAGTACCAAAGATCTTTCTTCAATTTTGGTGTACGTCGCATACTATTTAAAGATCACTAGATATAGTGAATGTCTTGAACTGAAACAATATTTTTTGCCAAACTACTAGGGGCAATCGAAGTCACAGAGCAGGATTAACTAATCAGTTTCGACGCCTCTACACCAACGTTCCTGTCGAAGAAGCACGTCAAATCATACAGAAGAAGTTATCCGAAGATGGGGACCTGAAAGATAGAACTAACTTACCGATACAAGTAATCATGGAATTACTAGGATGCTGTGTACGAAATTGCTACTTCCAACTGAAGGACGAATTTTTTACGCAAGATGAGGGACTGCCAATGGGATCGCCACTTTCACCGATTATAGCTAATATATATATGGA
>WOGL01001162.1:0-12064 GCA_015342145.1 Leptinotarsa rubiginosa
CCTGACAAGGTATAAGTACGCTTTACGAAGCTAGAAAGTTAGTCATGGGACAGCAAGCCATGATGGTTAAACCTCTGAAGAAGCTAGCCACTCGCGCCAGCGAAACGTCAGGAAGAAATTCCAAAAATCCACGTCTTTCAAACTCGAAAAACGGTGACACTGATAACCTCAGCCGCGAAAGTCTAAATCATTTTGTTCCTGATCAATTTTCCAAGTAACATAATAACAGATTAAGATCGCAAAAAATATATTAATAGTGTATTTATCAATTATTGATTCATATTCATCTCTATATTATTGAACTAATTTTGAGTTTTCTGAATTACAATTGAAGATTTACGAGAGGTTGGAGTTGATTGCGTAACTCTAGGTCAGTACATGCAACCCACAAAGCGACACCTGAAAGTCATTGAATATGTCACCCCAGAGAAATTCCTACATTGGGAAAGAGTAGGAACAGAAATGGGATTCTTATATGTGGCCAGTGGACCTTTGGTGAGGAGTTCTTACAAAGCAGGAGAGTTTTTCATTGCAAGTATCCTGAAAAATCGAAGAACTAGTGCCGCTTAAATTATTTAGCAGATTGGAACGGGCTACGTTAAGATATTTTGCTTTGAATGCCGTTTAAATGAAGACATAACCTGCTTTTTGTACAATTACAATGTAAAACACATGTTCAAAATAATCTATTCATGAATAAAAAGTGTTATGGTTCATTGTCACTCTCCAAAAGGAAGCCGCTATTGTTTTATGTATATCAATATATATTGAAACTCTCAATAGTGACATCATTCACTGTTCAATAATAACACCATTCCATCATCTGTGTTCAGGTTAATATTGTAGTAGAATATTTAGAAAGTGAAATGTGCATTATACATTTGTGTAAATATATTCAGTGAAAAAAGAAAACATTGAAAATGTCTTTGTTTCTACAATACTTCTCCCCACTACACACATACACACTGAATGTATATTAATGAAAATACAATCAAATCCCTAGCTAGGTTTTTTATATTTGTGAATTATTCTCTCTAACAGTTTACAAAAATTTTCAAGATACAAAATCCTGCAATTACATTTCTCTGAAATATAATACTTTGTATATGTAATTTATTTATAATCGGTTTAAAGTATATTTCAACTAAATAAATATGTGATTATAGGAAATAGTATTCCAGTAGGATTCGTGCAAAGGAAGCATTCATTCAATAGTCATATTCACACAACCAAATAAGCTCTGAAGCTCATCTTTCTGTGAGTGACTCGCAAAAATACATATTGCTAATAGCTGAGCAAAATAGCAATTCGCCACTATCTTTGAAGAAACAAGTCGGTCTTTATTTTCTCTTAGTTTTGCTACACTAGGATTTTTACAAATAACGTAATTCATTTAAGAAAATGTTTACCGCCATTGGCATACTGGGTGCAGTATTAAAATACCCACTAATTACACATGGAAAAGCTCTCTATCACTCATTTACAAATTCTGATAATGTATCATTTGACTGTGATATGGAGTAAAACTTCCTATAATAAATTGAAGATACTCTAAACTCAACTAGCTAGAAGATATTTGAACTCCTTTTTTTGTTGTTAAATTAGCCGTCTTTATAACCAAACAATATTCTGAATACTTACCTGATTTGTGTTTTCATTAACTTGTTGGGAAACAACATTCACTCAACAATAGAAATTAGTAAATTTTAAACAACTCATAATTATAGTACCAGAAATAAAGAAAATTAGAACTGGAACCTCTGGCATAGAATAAATAAAACAAGCATTTCTCCCAAACACTAAAATTCAATTCATCTCATGAAGACACTAAACACGTGTCAAGGAAAAGTGTAGCAGTTCTGGTTTAGAAATTGTAACTTTTATCCTTATTATAAGAACTATTCTGAATGTTTTTAGCACAATGGCATTCGTTACATAAACAAATTGATTTAGATTCTCAAATTGAATAGTAACCTACTACATAATTTTGATTTCAATATTGGTGAAAAACAATAATAACTGTTTCTAGAGTCTGTAAAGAAACAAATATATAAATTATTTTTTTTATTTGATAGGTAAATTGTATGGAATACAAGTTACTGACTAATTGGTGTCTTTTTATTACTCAAAAACATAAAGGAACTGTGATTCATTCATAAAAGAACCCTTCACAGTATAATTGTGGTAACATTAGGAGTAACAATTTTTTTGAAAATAGTTCATTCTGAATCAGATCTAAAATATATCTGTTCCTGTTTGCTTTGCTTTGATTTTTGCCTCTTCTGCAGTCATTTTCTCATCTTCAGATGGTTCTAGTGGTTGTCCATTGCTATCAAGCTTGCCTTCTTTGAAATCTTTAACTATTTTTGGGGCATACACAACATTAAATAGATCTTCAGCAGTAAATTTAGACTGCGTTACCTCCGGGGCTCTGTATGATACATAAGGTTTCAGCTAAACAAAAATAACCATATTGACATGGGAAATACCAAAAAATTTTAAATTACCTTGAATCCTGTTAAATCAGGTACAACTAATTCTGGTATTTTCTCAGGAATTTCCACAAATTTTCCATCAACCCTATAGCCTATTTCTCTCACACCTCTTGCTAATAAAAAAAAATGGAATAATTATGAATTTGAATAATTGATAAAGTTAAAGAAAACATGTAAAGAAATCATACTGTGTATAGGAACATCAGGATCTGGGTTTTCTGCCTGCTGTTTCTTGAAAATTCTAGAACCACGTTTATTATATATAGGAAATTTTTTGAAATTTCTTTTTCCGTATCGAGCAGAAGTCGTAGAAATATATCTCTTACAAATCAAATTTATAAATGACATGTTCGACTTTCTACAAACCCCAAATAATTGATATTTGAAAGTGTGGTTAAGTTTGTCCGTTCTTCTTCTTTTCGTTTTTTTATGGTCTTTGCTTCCCTTCGGCGCAGTAGACCAGTGCATAATATTCTCTTGGTGTCAGCCAGTCACTCGGCATAAAGTACACTTTTTTCTGTAATCTGTAATAAAGCTCAAAGTTATTCTGTGTACGGCAGAATACATGATACGAAATATTATGCAAAATTTTCGAAAGACAATATCTTACAAAAAGGGCACTCAGCACGGAACAGAATCAATGAATTTTTTGAGAATTTCAAGGTGATTACTGTCAATCTAAAAAATTTCGATCGAGTGGTTATTGAAGTTGAACATGATAAATTCAAGCTTGTGTTAGATTTAGATGAGTTGTTCCCAGCTAACAAGGAATTGGTGATTTTGTAAATCATAAATCGGAGCTGACATCGAGGAGGTGTACGTTAGTAATTATATATAATAAAGTGTTTTTTTTCAAGCTTCAGTCTTTTGTGCCATCAAGATGAGCAAAAGCTAATATTTCAGAAGTGATTTTCGAACACCAAATACGTTTTATGTGCCTAAACTGGTAAAATTAAAAAATTTGACAAGCGTCAAATTTAGAAGAGAAATTTGACAGGTAGTGTCAGGTTGTTCAATAGTTTTACAGGGTGATTTAGGTAAAGGTCTTAGTAGGGGTGATTGAGGCAACCACAATATTTGGTAAACACTCAGTTGCGTCAGTTTGATTGGAATAAAAATAAATACGAATCCAATTGGATCTTATACTACATATAATTTTTGCAGTCTTAGGGATGTTGCTGAAGGTATGGATGATTATGAATTTTCATAAAACAACATTTCTCGCCATCGTTAGGAGAAGCAAGTCAATTTTTGGGAGATTTCAGTGTGCCATTGCTGAATAGATAGCAGTTGGCACAATGAATTTTTTGGTTATGTTCATTGATCTTTATTGTATTATATTACTATTTCTCTGCAAGTTTGGTTTGGTTTTTATGTATGTACCTTTCAATCAATATAATATTTTTCACATTTAATGAAGATCTAGATCCTTATTGAAAATTCAAAATTTACCGAAAAATTTCACCATCGATGAAACATTTCC
This sequence comes from Leptinotarsa rubiginosa, assembly GCA_015342145.1. Classification (NCBI taxonomy): domain Eukaryota; kingdom Metazoa; phylum Arthropoda; class Insecta; order Coleoptera; family Chrysomelidae; genus Leptinotarsa; species Leptinotarsa rubiginosa. Next base: position 3,979 of record WOGL01001162.1, read on the forward strand.
ATTTTAGGATTTGTCCACAACAGGTATACGAGTACTGTTTCATATCTAAACGTATATAGATGTTGTATTCTGTGGGTTTCACAGTTCTGTGGTTCTCCCCTCTATTGCGAATGTTTCTACCTCTAACACAGATTAATAAATTAAGAGCTGACTTTTGATCTCAGGTACTCAGGTTTAGGTATCTGATTACCTTTTAAGAGGACCAGCAGTAAGTGGAAAGGGCTTCAGATTGCTACATCGAGCAACAGGAAATGAAATCAGAGCTTATTGAAAATCTGAAGTTTTGAATTCGTGTTTAAAAAGCTCTGAACTTCAAATATGGCAGAAATAAAGTCGACTCGAAGAAAAAGTGGTCGAGTTCTTAGAAATCTGATTCCGATTTGTGAGAGTAAAGAGGAAGATGAAAAGTGTAAGTATTTTGTCACTAAGTTAAATCAATGGGCGTATTTTTTACTGTTTTCAAATATTTTTGATGGCTAACCCGAATACGGCTATTATCACTTATAAGTAGAAATAAATTGTTTCTTTCTGGAAGATCACATTTATATTTTCTGAATATAAAAATTTCAAAGTGGACACTAAAAAGTGGTCGAAGAAAAACTTTATCATTTTTGAAGCTGTGAAGAATCGAACAAATTGCAAGCGAAAAATAGAATTATCAGAAGAAAAGTTTCATCGCTTAGAAACTAACAAGTTATTTGTTTATGATGTCCAAAGAGAAATTAAATTACATGAACCCTAATTTTTCTGTCGATGATACACATAACTTTGTAGTTCTAAAGCTTCGATGAATTCTCAATGAATATTAATTTTTCATTTTCAATAAATAGGAGCTGAAGTGACTGAGCTTGATAATGCTACTCAAAAATTATTTTCGGGCGATCCTAGAACCATAAATAATTTGTAAACTTGCATGGTTGTAGTATCATCCAATTACATTTCAGGAAACTTTTTGGGACACACAATTTGTAAATTTTGTTTCAAGATTCGCTTTGACCCCACCACTCAATTACAATTAAAATGATTTACGTTGATCAAACCTACAAATTTTCAAAAAATACGTACCGTATAGTTATCAACTCCGAGATTAGTTATCGTGTAATGCAGTGGGTTACATATAATCTTATATCTGGAGCGGGGGACCACTTTGTTTCGGTGGGATTTTTATGTAATCCTATGAAAAAAATTATAATTTTTTATCCCATTGAATCAAGAAAATTTATTATTTTTTTATGTAATGTAACTAAGGTACAGTAATCCTGTTAGAATATTTCAAAAGTATCAGACCCCTGGCAACTCCTATTTATACCCCATTGGGGTAGCCGACATATATTTCGACCACAGAACTCATAAAAAAACATATATGGTGGCTGCACAACACATGCTCTTACTGAAACTGATTTGTTGTACTGTAAACAGTAGTCCCGAAAAATGTAAAAGCGTAACCTGACAATAGAAAAAATCACAAGAGGTGCTATCCAAGAATGAAGTTATGTTTATCTTCATCACTAAAAGTTACCGTTTCTTTCTGTAAATCAAGGAAGTAATTTGTAAGATCAAAACAACTATTTACCATTCTGATCTGATATCTGATAACACCACTTCGTGTACATATACATTTCTGACCGGATGTCAGTGATAAAATAAATTTGACCCGTTTGCAATCACCACTGGTTTGTACATTTCCAAGCGCGATCATAGAGAATGTACTTTCTAGTAACGAGTTTTAAGTTTACGAATTCTGTGATTTCAACTTATTCAGGAACATATTCTTAGTTTCTAATTTTTAACCTACTACGTTTTTGTATTTTAGTGAAACACATTTCTTGTTGTTGATGTAAATACACGAGAGAATTATCTATAATTAATATTAATTACATATATTTTGATAAATGATATCTCCGTGCAGGTTTCTTCTCATTTTTTATAATTACAATCTTAACTGCGCATGTTCATTTAGGTGTAGGCCTCAAGCTCAAAAACAAATGGACGCCTTGGTGGTTATTCTTTAATCGAAAAAAAAGGAAACTCAATGGTAGACATTTGTGACAGCGGAACTAGTAGCGCCAAGCGTAATCTAAAAGAACCATTCAATTATTCCAAAAACTACGGTTTTCCGATGAAAGATAGTCAGTGCAGTGCTATTTTTGAGAAAAGCACACTGTGACAACAGTGTGAATCATAAAGCTTGGTTTTCCATTTAAAGGAAAACTATTTTTATTTACTTTTTGTGATTTAATCAGTCAAACTGGCGAAAATGGTATTAGCCGAAAAAAATAGTGAAAACGCTCGAAATGGGCGTCGAAGTACAGGGCCCAGTCCAAATGGTCACGTACATGATTCCACAAGCGAGGACGAAAACGGAGGTAATCTCTGATTCCCCTTGATAATCTTGTATTTTCAGATTCTACATTGAACAAAAGTATGATTTTCGGTGACTAAAATATATTCCTTACTTTTTGATCAAATGATCAAAACATTGTTTGAAATTCTGCAATTTTTTCAGCTCCTATTGATAGAATAAGGGTAGGAAGAGATTACCAAGCTGTTTGCCCTGAATTGCAGCCTGATGAAGAAAGAAGACCTGAGGCCCTCGCTGACAGAGCTCTCTTAGTTTGGTCACCAACTGAGGCGATCCAAGAATCAAAATGTGAGTTTTCGGTTTAATATAAAAATGAATGGGTACTCAAACTCAATTTTATTACAGTGGAAGACTATATAGTATTAGCGAAAGATAGATATGGATATAACGGAGAGCAAGCCCTTGGAATGCTTTTCTGGCATAAGCATGATTTAGATCGTGCCATGATGGACTTAGCAAACTTTACCCCTTTTCCTGATGAGTGGTCTGTGGAAGATAAGGTTCTTTTTGAACAAGCATTTCAATTCCACGGAAAAAGTTTCCATAGAATACGACAGATGGTAAAATAATTGCGGTTTCATTCAATAAGGTACCTCACAAAGTTTTTTTCAGTTACCAGATAAGAGCATAGCCAGTTTGGTCAAATATTACTACAGTTGGAAGAAAACGAGATCTCGCACAAGTCTCATGGATAAACAAGCACGAAAGCATAATGCCCCTAAAGAAGAAGGAGCAACGTCCGAAGGTGGTTCGGAAAATGGTTCAAACGAAGAGTCAGATCATGACGAAAAGGTAAGAAATCTTAGGTTCTCTAAAAGTATGAGTTTTTGCTAGTGTTTTGAGATTCAGCATGTACAGATGAAACAGCTTGGATTTTGAGTTTGTGTTGAATGTGTATTAATGATTTTGATGTAGAATAATTTAAATTATGGTTGGTGGTTTTTCTACAGTTTATAGTAAAAAAAATTATGCTGGATGTTTGTTAAAGAACATATAGAACAAGTGGCATTAAAACTGAATTGTTTCCCCAGTGATTTAATGAAATTATAGTTGCTTAAAAAAGCATAAGTGTGTCTAGCCTCTATAACCTAGAGAGTTTTTAATTCATTCTCCAAGACCACACTATCACATTGAGTTGAAAAATGCAATTAACAAATTTAGTTGAATGCAATGGGGGTTTCTCAATTAATTACATGTAACAAAATTATTTAAAAATACTTCCCTGGGTATACTCCGAAAGGAAATTTCTCATTTGAATGGATTTTCACCAGAAGGATATAAGATACAACATATGATTCATAATAATAATAAACTGTTGCAAGTCTTTTTGGTCAGTAGTTGCAGCTATTAGTGATAAATTTACCAAGTTCACAATTCCACTATTATTAAGATGATGATAAAAAAACAACTTGACTTGTACAATTTGCATTACTTATTTTCACAGCATAATACTATTCTCTATCCCTGTTGTACAATCCGCAATGCCAGATATTACTTTTCGACACCATTTTTTCAGACAAATACTGAAACAGGTCAACATCAACACATGTTCCGGTCTTCATGAAGTATCTGTCATCATACTTACATTCACCAATGTTTTTTGGTTTCTTTAACCTGTCTTTCAAAAAAGGAGGTTTTTTTTTCTTGTCAAGACTGCGAGTTCAATCTATACCCAAAAAGGGCAAGAAACATCTAAAAAACTATATGCCAGTTGCTTTCATCAGTGTTATAGAAAATCATGGAGAAAGCTGTTAAGTACATTCAAAATGATATCAACCAAGCCCAAAAAACAGGTTCAAACATGATAAAAAGGACCAGACAAGATTAAAATTTGCTAAAATTTATTTAAATCAGCTGCTCATTCAGGATAGCCTCTTTGAGATTTTTTATCAGAGTAGGAGAAGATAAATTATGATCCTCTGAGGGCATATTATTTAGCAGAAAAGGTACTAAGTGAGAAAAGGACGCCTCAAAAAATGAAAAACGATGGACAGGATTAGAAAATCTATCATTTATGTTCCTCAGTGATCTATTGTGAATATCCTCCCTTCGAACTATTTTTAAGGCAAAGTACTTGTGTCGTTCAGTAGCCAAAATCTTGTTGACAAGACAAGCCTAGTGAACAAATCACGTTTTATCCAATTTCAAAAGTTGCAATTTTCTAATATGGGGGATGATATGTGCTTAAGGGGTAACCGCTTTCATAAAACTAAAGCATTGATTTTGCAATCTTGCACGCCCTTTATGTGATAGACAAGGTCCGTAAACTAAATTCTATCTAGGAAAAAGCTTTCCGCCAGAGTCAAAACCAATCTCGAATATTGAAAAGAGGTTGAAGACTTGTCTCTCTGTTTAAACACTTAACCCCAGGGGTACCGCTAGTGATACACAGCATCATTTCTACTCTAGTCGAGTGTGTCTGGAGAGCTACACTAGCTACCAAATGTCTTTATTTCGGGTGTATCACGATGTAACAATATTCCATTACTTCAACATAGTATCTTTAAACTCATGACTTGTACATGGACAACGGTACATGTAGGTTTGGCTTGAGAAGAAGAAATCTATGAATCATTAATTTTCAAATGTAAGCTAGTTGTGGGAAGAGAAACAAGAAAGATTCTGTCCGTGAATTGGAACTGCTAGTATAAAATGAATGTAATGAAAACACTTTTCTCACACTAGAACAAGACCACTGATTCTTGATGTGCATTTCTCCATCCAAGTTAGCATCATAAGGAGATGATTAGACTAGAATCTTTCACTTTCACTTAATGCTTCCAGTGCAGATGATGTGGTCTTTTATACCATTAGCTCAAGGAGGAGACTGTGATTACAAAAATGAAAATTCCATTGAAACAATGGAGAAACCCTTCAGTATTACTGCTATCCATTCTACTTACTGTTTTGGTGTGGTAGATATTGCATGAATAATATATTTTAAAATAACGATTTTCATTTGCATTGAGTCTCAGAAACAGACGGACAACTTCAACATTCAGTTTATACTGAAATTGAACAAATATCAATGGGTGGGTGGTCAATAAATTTTAATATAAGTGGTACATGAAATGTTGAAAAAAATTTACCCAAATTTTTTATACAGTTGGCGGTTTTCATCATGAATCACACCCCAAGAGTAGCATATTTCCAGAATGAACCCTAATATCATGAGCACTGGTTGTACTTTCTTGAAAGATAATCTCTTTTCATATTAAGCATGAATATGGACACCCCCTTAACTGCAGCAGTCCTGCCGTTAAAAACCTCAGCGCTGAAACTTTTTTTTGTATCATAAGAATGCAAGGTCCCAACAATGTGCAGCCTTTATATGTTATTTTCTATATGAGAACACAGGTGAATCTAATTCAGGATTAATTAAAAAGCCCTAATCATGTGGAAGACCACATAATTTAGACCTTATGGAACCCCTATTGAGGCTCAGCAGTATCACTATTCCAGATACGGATAAAACTATTTTTTTGATGATCATAGAATTCACATCTAACTGTTTAAGAAGGTCAGTGAGGAATAACTTTATGATGTATACTAATGTATAGAGTATTTGAGTGTCCTTCAAAGTATACCTATGAAAAATATTATTCCGAAACGAAGAACTATTAATATTGTGCTCAGTTTTAAAATGAGCGGAAACTATTTGAAAGTAGTAGCTTCAATAGCTATAAATTAGTTTTCATACTTTTTAGTTATTGTTATTGAACAAAAGTCAATTTTTGTGTGGAGTTTTTATCTACTTTTTGGGCACTTTTACCTTTCACAATCTGAAAAAAATAAAAATTATAAAGGGGAACTTTATTTAGGTGTACAAAGAGTATATTTAAGTTCTCCATGATTTTTTTTTCTGATTATCGAAAGTAAAAATACCTAAAAAGGTCTATAAAAAGTCATTTTGTTTAAAATTTCGTAGTTTGGTAAATTTTCCTGTTTGAATTGTGTCAGATTTGCATCTTTCATTACAAGATGTAAAGCAGTTAGATTAGGAGTGCCTGAATTCTGACTTTGGTGTGGTTCTCATTCCTCTCATTATTCCAAACAGTTCATCCTGTCTAGTTTCAAAATAAAGAATTATTGCTCTAAATTAGTCTCTATGCCCTTTAGTTAAGTCATAGTTTCAAATTTTCTGACTTGTTGCTTGGAGAATTTTCCACTTGAATTTTTCTCTTTTGCCTTGTTATTACAAGATGTATACTCAATAGTGTTATCCGTTGCTGCTGTTGGTGTGATTCTCATTGCTTTCGTTATTCCCAAACAAGCTTAGTTTAATAACTACCTGGTTTCAGCCTCCATGTCTTTCCAACGCTACTTCATCCAATCTTTTTTCTTTTTACATTATGGTTCCACGTCAATGTGAAATCCTAATATCAGATATTGAACCTCCCCTAATAATTGAATCTTTTCATTCAAGAGTTGGTCCTCTTGATAAATTGTGCTGTGGTCGATTTGTATGGACTTCTGTTCAGCCCTTCTTCCTCAGTCTAAATTGTTATGATATTCTGGACCTGTTGCCTGTGTTCCCTCACTATATAATTAAATTTTCTCTGGGTTAGAATGACTAAATTAACTCCTGGTTTTACTGTGTCAAAGTACTCTAAATTTATTTAACAATAAAATACAAATTAACCATAAACAAATAAATTTAAAAAACATCAGATGTGAAAAATAGCATTGAAAATGACCAATTTAATAAATAATATACCCTCAAGTTTATCCTTCAAGTTTAATATATCAAAGTTCAAATTTGAACTTTTTTTGTGCTATGAATAAGTAGTGTTTGTATTTTACAATAAGTTGTACTGAAACTGACCCAATTAATAAATTTGTGAAAAAATTGGGGCTGTTTTCAAAAACATTCAACGCAACTATTAAACTTCTTCTTTGACAGCATATAAAATAGTAAATATTTTAAGGGAGGGTTAGTAACGAGACATTGACACTTAGTGGAGTAAACATTGATATTACAGAAATGGACAATTCATCGTGGTATTCGTCGTAAAAGTGGATCTCCTAGCCGTAAGGGCCACTCTGTCAACGAAAAATCAGTTCAGGTAGTCTATAAAAAAAAGAATAAACTTTTTCTATTGCACGTTTCCTCTCATCTCATGAATTCGTAGTGATGCACACATTCTACTTTGAAAACTTGTCAATCTAATGTAAGTACTCAAATTAACTATTTGAAATCACCTTTTCCGAAATTAAACCTTGAATGAATAATGTGAACAGTATTGATTTAGAGAATTTATTTTCGTTTTTGCTTTATTCTATTGACAAATTTTCCAAAAACCGGTGCTTATTTCTCGACTCTCACATCAAATTAAAACTCCAGAATTCGCGTGAGCTGATAAGGTATTTGATGGATGTAAGTGGAGACATCGAAAATATTTTATTTCTCTTGCATGCCACTGAGCTTTCATAGATTTCAGTTGAATTTGATTATCATGGCCCATGACCTGGGCGGAATACTGGAAAAACTCTTTTTAACAAAATCATAACGACATTTGTAACTGAGTCATTCTTGAGTATATATACACATTAAAGTGGGAAACAATTTTTTGTTTCTCTTCCAAAATTATTAGGCTGAAAAAATTCTGAGAAAAACACTACATTTTGAACTTATGATGCACTGTTTGGAACCTTTGGTGTAGTAATGAATATTACTGGAGTTTTTTCCCAACACCAAATCGCTATTTTTTCAACACCTCGACA
>WOGL01001163.1:0-12063 GCA_015342145.1 Leptinotarsa rubiginosa
GTTCCTTCGCGCCTTACTCGACATACAACTATGTTTAATATTTCGATGTCAATATCTACAACTAGAGCACCTCTCGCAACCATGTTGATGTTAGCTAATGAATTTAATGAAATAACAGATATTGATTGGTTTTTACACACTCCAAATTTTATAAGACAATATTGAATAATATACTGAATATATCTTCGTGAAAATGAATTTTCCTGAATCTGTAACCTAACAGTTCTGGTAGTATTTATGTAGATAGTATTTATGTAAATAAAACATATATTTTCCAAGTTACATTTACATTGTCTATAATTTTAATAATAAGAATCCATGTAATAAAACTAATAAGTTTGTATGGATCAAATAAATAAATAAATAAATAAATAAATAAAACATTAATAAAATATACACCTAAACCTTTCTCTTGAATTCTTCCGGTCATTGTTACATAGCAACTGATGATTATCCAAGAAAAAAAGAAAAGATAAAAAGTAAAGAAAATGGATGAACAAAAAAGTATATATTAGGGACGAAGAGAGAAATAAAAGATTATAAAGGAAGATGAAGAACGTCGATATACATTGCGTTAGGCAAGTAAGAACCTATCATAAAACAATATCACATTTTTCGAAGTTCTGAAATAATCATTCATGTATTTTTCTAACGACTTTATTAGTTACGAGATTTGTTACACCTCCACTGCTCTTTGAATAAATAATAAACACACAACCGGGAGTTGTGTAGAGAAAATGGAGGTCAAGGGGCATCAAAAACATTTTGTACTTTATTCGCCCTGTTCACAAAATCTGAATCACAATGGATTGGATAAGAGACCTTTGACGAAAAAGTAACGATAATTTCAGTTTTGGAAACAGTATTTCAAAACATCGACAACAGAGGTCGCTGTCAATTTCACCAAGGATATATGTTAATATTCTGATCGGCTGGGAACTTCCACTCCTGAACGCGGAAAGCAACATAAAATAATAATGAAACACAATGAAGTCCACAGTTATGCTTATAATATGTTTCAATCTAGCCAATAATATGCAAAAAACAATCTTTCCCAGTTTCAAAAAAACTGTTGTGGTGTTTTGGAAATATGGACAGATGAATTCATCGATTCAATTTGGTTTATAACAGATACAGAAAATAACTTTTCCAGAACACCTTCATGTTGAAATTACTGATAATTTTTGAGAACAATGCAATTCACAATCTTGAGGACACGCCTATGTTTAGGTCTTATTACAATAAAATTACAGCTTGGATAACTGAGAACTAAAAATAAACCAGAACATATTTATAGTGAATGATTCATTAAATGAGCAATTAAGTTTAAATAAATCCTTTTCCAAATGTATGCCAATGCCGTCTATTATCAATTAGCAATTGGTCGTCTGTCATCCGAACTTTCATGGATCACAAAAAAGCTGGTCTTTAATGTATTCAGGCTCGAAAATCACGAGGCCAGAAACGAGATGGTCAGTGGTGTTACTGTATTTTTATTGAGGTGTTTGTTGGAAACATTGCAGATGGAATATCTGCAATATTCTGAATGAACATCAAAGCTGATGTATTTATATACAGGTAAAATCACAAGGCCACATTCCATGTCAATTGAATTTGAATGGAAATCCACGAATCGAGTCAACCGTTCTATTTCCATAGGTCCAAGTAATTTTTGTTTGTCACAAACCTCGAAGCGGTAACGGTTATGACCTAAACAATTAAAGTGTCATAAAATATTTGTTTCTACTTTCGATTCATTAGCTTTGAAACAAAGAATATTTCCCCCATGGCATTTTGAAATAATGGCCATTATGAAGTACATATGATGAAACACTGTGAATTGTTGTCAGATGACTAAACTTCACAATAATGTATCATTCGTGAATAAAATTTGCAATAAAAATGAAAATTTCATTATCAGATTCTTTGCAATTCAATAAGTACAATAATTACATTCGAAAAAGTATTCACTAGTGGTTTTTTAATTGCCATATAATAACCAATTTCCGGTTTCAATGGAATGAATGAATGGAATAACTTTTTGAAAAATGACATACCTACTACCCGTTAATATCTACACTGCAATGAAACGAAAATAGATCGATTTGAAAAGTGTAATTTCAACACACTATGGTGGAATTCCATGTTATGGTTTTCCTCAAAGATCAACTACTCTTGGACATTTGAAATATAAAACGGGTAGGGAACATTTTTGAGGGGTGTTAAAATTTTCTACAATATAGAACCCGATTTTCAGATTCTTCTTCAATAAACATCACAGTTTTTTGTATACTGACTGACTCCCACGAGAAAAAATATGCTACAATGTCCACTCTACATCGAAAAAGCCATATGGTGGTGGAACCTAAGATAGAAATTCAAGTTTTTATTAAACTTTTGGGGTCTGTATTCGACTTCGAATAACTATTCAAGATATTTCGTCCTTTACGCGAAAAGAATATTACTGGAATTTTATTCCAACACCGAACCGTTATTTTTAGCACTTCGATACATGTTTCAATCACCAAGTGATCATCTTCAAGAGAAAGATGAGTTTAATCTTTTCATTACTACACCAAAGGTTCCAAACAATGCATCACAAGTACTGTTGTGAGAAGATGGTTTAATAACACGTACTCCATAAACCGCCGACCTTTTCTAATAAATACCAATTATCATCTCATAACAGGTACAAAACAAGCTTTACTCTCAAACACCAGAACTGCAACACTCTTCTCGACGGCCGTTTCACCAACCAAATTGGTTGTTACAGTAGACGTCATCTACTGGAGATGACAACTATGTATGCACGTCGAGAAGACTGTTGCGGTTCTGGTGTATGGGAGCAGTGCTTGTGGATCTATTCTATGCCAGAGTTCCATTCTTCCTTTCAATAAGAAGTAGGTAGTGAATCAGACGAATTCAGCAGACCTGTAAGTTAGGAATGAAATGAACGAACATTTTCGAATTCTTAGTTATTTTTATGAGCCGATGATGGAAGGAAAAACCGCCTGTTGAGTATCTGTAGAGAAAAGAAAACCTCCAACTTTCGTGTCCAACTCTAATGTCTTCAGCACTATCGTCAGTAAAATGTCACTAGTGAAATGAATAACATAAGCATAATTTTTTCGATGTTACTTTGATGTACATTCTAATATGCTCATAATATGAAAGATAATTGTTGATGGTGACTATCACGGTAGTCAAGTGGAACATAACATCAGACACATTCACAACAAGCCTTATTTTCTTAATTTCTTTGGTAAAGAGACAACTTTCTGTTTTAGTATCGATGGCTTTCATAAGGTTGTGTGTTTTTTTTTCAGTTCATATGATTAGCACAATTGCTTTGTGCAAAGCAATCGATAACGGGGTTTTAGAGAAAAGATCTCTCTTGCTAGAACCACATAGGTATGTGTCATACGCTATATGATTTTGATCATCATTTAAAATTCCTAAATGTCCCAGTTGTTCAACGATCTCAATGTTGATAGACACTTACGTCATCGGTTTATAATATTTGTGAAAGACCCCTCTTTTCTTTTCAGGTATGTGACGCATTTTAAATGCTTTCTATAGTTAGGCGGGAAGTGCTCCTAGCCTACTACATGATACAATTTTTCAAGACATGTCTCTGCACTCTACAGAATCTACTAGAACGTCCTCCAAAATAGTACCAGTACGAAGTGAGAATTCTTTCCACGACCTTCCATTTTAAAGTTTTGTCAAAGTTGGATTAGTAACATCAATGGCGGTGTTTAGCAGTTGTTCGTGCAATTCAACTGAATTGTGTAGACGAAGCAATTTAATCCATACATTTCTTTTTCTGAAAGAGCTCCGAGACAACCTGTGTGAACAAAGCTTCGTTTCTTTTGTGACTGCATAACTCTCATTACAATTCATTCTGAGCACATTTTGAATAATCCTCTCTGTCGAAAATATATGTACAGCATGTCTCAAATGTCATGTTCCAAACTGAAGGAGGTAATAGAGAAAGGATTTCTGATAAAAACGGTTTATATAGCACAGGGTCCGATTTCTCAGCGTTCTCGAGTATTTTTATTTTCCTGATTTTTACGAAAAACCTTGTTTCTGTTACGAAGGAGTATCATAAAAAACCAAGGACATTTTTAATGATTTTTTCTTGGGAATAAATAGCGGGATTGTTAGTCTTTGATTTGCATAATGTTTGTGAAAATTTCACGGTTTTCAGAAAATTTGGCGGTTTAAATTCTTTTCTTACACTTCTTTTCTTTCAAAAGATGCAATTAATCTAATTCACATGTATCATTTTTTCATGAAAATATGAATATTTTTATAAATTCTCCGAAAATTACGATCAAGGTGTCATTCGATTCGTAGTGTCAATTAGACAGTTTAATAAAATGTTCGAAAAGGCGCTGAAAAAAATTACAAAAATTATTAACAAATTAGTAAAGAAGTTGAGGTTTGGTTTTTTGAGTATCTTGAAAAATATTTAAAATTTTCGAATTTTAAAAAATATTCAAAAGGATCATCAAGTTTGCTAAAAGAAAGTTCCGACTCACGAAGCTGTACCTTTATTATTCATAATTTTTACAGAGCCCTGAAACAAGAGTCAAAAATGGGTAGTCTGGCTTTCGCGCGCGGTGCGTCAATCTGACACAGCAACAAAAAAATTATTTAAACATATTAAATATGAAAATTAAGGAATAAAAAAATCATGTAGAGCTAGAACTCAAATAAAAAGTTGAAATTTTTGATGAATTAATAATAAACAAAAAAGGCTTGAAGCATTATTGTCATATCTGCAATAGTTTAAGGGTTATTATAATTTCAAAGAAAAAGAGTGGATGAAATAGACAAGTTTCAAGGCATAATATTATTAAAAGCTATATAAAAAATAGAAAAAAATAAATAAAAAAAACATACAAGGCTACTTTTATTACATAATTGAGTATTTAAAAAATAAATGGAAAAAATTAATGTATTTATAACAAATTGTTTTTTGAATAAACAAATGAAAATATTTTTTTATCTCAAAGAACAATAGAATTTATGATTTTTAGAAAAAAAAGATTCCTTCATTTCAATATTTGGTCGCAAAAAACAATTATAAATATTTTTCGAGATATTAAAAAAACAAATCTCATTTTTTTTAGTAATTTGTTTATAACTTTTGTAATTTTTTCGAACTTTTCCTTAAACTTTCTACGTGACAATACTAATCGAATGACACCTTGATCGTAATTTTCGGAGACTATATAAAATTATGTTTAGTGGTAATACCTCATTATGTTGAAATTTGTGTAGACTTGCTTGCTGTCTGTCTATAGCTGCAAAGACTTGTTGATTCGTATTATTGACTACTATAAAACTAAGAAGATTGCTAGTAATAAGCTCAGTCTTTTTCTTATCTTCAAGAAAAACAGTTTCACAGATTTTGAAAGTACACTTACGCTTACAAACATATGCCGAACACACCACAGTAAAATGTAGGCATATATTTTATTGGAATCAAAAGTGAAAACTATCTGGGAGAGATACATACGTATAAGGAAATAAATATTTCGAAACAAATTTCGAAGTATTAATCTCGCCCAACTACCCACACAGTAGAGTGTGGTAAACGTCTGTCGAAAAAAACTACTTCCCCGGCTAATACCACGCTGGATATTGAATTATATTCGACAGACATTTATGCAAGATTCCTCACAAAGGCTAGTCTCGCAGATGTTTCTTGTTCATCCAGCAGCAGAAATAATTTCAGCATGGTCCTGCTATTGAATGAACAAGAAACATCTGCGAGACTAGCCTCTGTGAGGAATCTTGCATAAATGCATAAAAGGAATCTTGCATATAATTCAATATCCAGCGTGGTATTGACCAGGGAAGTAGTTATTTTTCGACAGACCACACCCTACTGTGTAGGTAGTTGGGAGAGATTAATATTTCGAAATTTATTTCGAAATATTCATTTCCTTATATATACAGGGTGAGTCAACAAGATTCTCTCGGTCCATTGCTATCAGAGGAAACAATTTTTCGAACTGCTCAATTTTTTTGCAGTCATTTCGATAAATACTATCTTTTAAAATTATTTTCTCGCATACTGGGTGATTCAGCCGAGCGAGGCCAACCAAAATTATATTATTTAAAATAGAACACCCAGTATATGAATACGTCATTAAGAAATTTTTGTTTTCGAATTTCCAATGCGGCATTGCCAAGTTATTCCAGAAAAACCTATTTTGCAGACAATATTTTTTTAATTCACCACCCGCATGTCACAGTAATTAAGTGAATTTATTTAGGAATAGTTAGTCAACATCACTATTATAATTTCGGGAATCTCAACTTTCGGAAACAATATATAGGATGCTCGGTAAGCCGGTCCAGTTTCATTCATTTTCAAATAGACATAATTCAACTCTTTCAAATGGAACACCCTGTATTTTTTTATTTGTATGAAATGTCTCAACATTTCACTACATTTTTCATCGGTACTATACGAAAAACTGATATTTTACAAATTATACCAAGTTTCAGTAATTGTAACCACAAAAAAAAAATTATTTTATTACGTTCACTTACTCAAATCAAATCCATAACTGACATAAAAAAATTAATCTCGGAATTTGTCAATAACGCCATGTATTGAAGTTTCTTTCGCGTGTAGATTGGGGAAAATGACGGAAACTGCCTCCTTGCGTCTAGGATTTACAAANAAGTTCAAACGTGTCTGCCTGTAACAAATGAAGAGAATAAATTTGAAATTGCTCTTCACCTTGTTGAAAATCCCCATGTGAGTACCCGAGACCTGAGCAGAGAATTAGGATTATATCAAACCAGCGTGTCTCGAATGATACGAGCAAGCAAATTTCATCGTTACCACATGCAATTGATGCAAGAGTTAAGAGGAAGAGATTTTAAAAAACGTGTTCAATTTTGCCGATGGGGCTTAGAAAATAACAATCAAGAAAATGATTCTTTCGATTTCGTGTTATTTTCTGATGAAGCGACTTTTCATAAAACTGGAAGTGTGAATCGGCATAAGATGCATTATTATGCAAAGGAAAACCTCCATTTTGTTCGTTGCCTGAACCATCAACAGTGTTGATGGCGAGAAAATAATTTTAAAAGATAGTATTTATCGACATGACTGCGAAAAAAAATTGAGCAATTCGAAAAATTGTTTTCCCTGATAGCAATGGACCGAGGGAATCTTGTTGACTCACCCTGTATTTTATTTATAATTCATGCAACAGGAATGCCTGAGAAGCAACAGGAGTATAACAGAACAGAGAACATTATTACAAGAAATACGAAATAATCTGTCACGATTTAGAAATCTTCAAAGAAATTTTATTCGCTGCAAGATATCCATTGATGCTAAGCATTTACATCTCGAGTATTTATTGAAAATATTTTTCTCGAATTCTGTTATGTATTTTTCTTCTATAAGTTCTTATTTAAATTATAGTTTTCTCATTAAACCAACATTTTTTATGTTGTAACCTTACTGAATATTCTAAGGTAGAAATAAAAATAATATTTGCTAGAAATAAAAACTACATTAATAAACTTGAGTAACAAGATGTTTTACATATACCAATTAGCAAAAAATGTTTTTGTTTTTACAAAAAAAAAATAATTATGAGATAGAGTCCTTTAATTCATCTTCAATTTTTAAAGAACAGAAATTTAAAAAAGGGAACTGAGCTCTCAGATTTTTTTGTGAACCGTGAATTTCTGGATCAACAATATGGGGCAAAAATGTCCTTGGATTTTCTACTATATTTTATTTGTATCAAAAACAAGGTTTTTTTAAAAATCACAAAACGTTGAGGAATCGGATCCAATGTTATACGAACTTTTTTATCACAAATGACCTCCTTTATTACCTCCTTCAGTTTGGACCATAAATCATGAAACATGCTCTTGTCAAGACACACTCGTATCGCTCTCCTGATTTGAATAAAAGAGGTGAATTGAACAGCTCAGAGACTTCAAAATACGGGATTGAACATTTTTGTAGCCTAAAACGTTGAGATAACCCTGATGTAGGTCATTGGGATAGATCCATTATCGGTGCTAGTCATGGAAATTGATTCTTTCAATATTACATTCTGACACCGACTGTCTATCATGATGTGATGTGATGCATTATTCAAGGAAGTATGTACCTTTCTGATTTGGGATCGAAATCGATTTCCGAATATTCCATTAATTCTTCAATTAACGTTGCAAAATGGAGGTCGCATTGGAGGAGGCGAATTGAAAAAAGAACACATTTGGTTTCTGCAAATAAACACAAATACCGGCATAAACGGCATCACACTTAATGAAATTGTAGGCTTTCGCGGCTGGAACGAACAAAATCGATACACTCTTTGAAACATTTTCTCGACCCACTTCGTTATTGAGGAAGCCATTATCGTGAAGTTCTGGAAAGTTAAGGTGATATTAAAGCCCGATGGGATGTTATGTATAGAATATAGATGTTAATACAAGTACTCGATTTTCAAATACATTATCCATAATCTATTCCAGTACGATTTACAATTTCGGTTTCATGAGAAATGCCAATCAACTTTCATGATCGAGAATTCAGTAACGTACTATCAGCACTACATCCAATTTGAAGTATCGAAAGTCAAGAATATTATGTACAATGTGTCAATTTAATGATAATAATAAAATAAATAAGAAGAAAGGTAACCTATCTTTACTCGAAACGTTTCGTCGTCAGTCGAAATTCTCAGGATACGATGTTAACAGAGGACTAATTGACCATGCATAGTTTCAAATGATAGCTATTATACTGGAGATTTCATTAATATCTAAAAATAGGGGGAGGTAAAGTTTGTATGAAACTTTTGTTTATTTTTAAGCTAGATACACAAAAATTGGTATTCAAACAATTCAAATAAAATACAATAAAAATATACATTTCAATACATTGTTAAAGTTACCCCTCAGCCCTTTATAATGGGAAATGGAGATATAGCAAAGTTGAAGGCTTAATAAATTTGTATTCTTTTTGCGTTCGTTGAACACTGCTATAACCAACTCACAAAAATGAATGTTATCCCACCAAAAATATTTTCATCTAAAGTTTTGCCAAAAAAACATAATCAGATCTCTTAGTGAGCCAAGCTCCTTACCTTAGAGCGTGTAGACACGCCCTAATTCTACAAGCCATACCATATATTAAAATATGGCTTGGCCGTTTCTTCACTCCAGAAACTATTGACAGAAAATTAACAAACAGTGAATGAATATACGATCAAAAATCCATGGAAGTGACTAGTGACTTTTATGCAACAGTCAGGCCACATATTTTAACTATAAGATAGGGTTTGTAGAGTTAAGGCGTATCTACACGTCCTAACGTAAGGGGCTTGGCTCACTTTGAGATCTGATAACTTTTTATGGTGAATGCTAGCAATATATACTTGTCTTGACAATACTGGTTCTATGAAGCGTAACAAATATTTGCAATTAACTAAAATTAACTGAAACTGTAAAATATATGAATATACATAATATATCATATTAGGTTGTATTGAAGGTTTTGTCCGTTTTAATGTCATGTGTTTCCGTAGCTCCATATCTTAATAAATATTTACTCTACTGTGTCGTGGTATCACTTGATCGATAGTGAATTTTGTAATTAATACATCGATACTGTTAATTTTTTTCCGAATTTTAATTTTTTGCTTCTTTTTAGTTTATTACTATATGATGTCTTTGAGCGATATTCGCCCATTTTTTTTCTACGAATTCAAATTGAATCAAAGCGAAATAACAGCCCGAAAAATCAACCAGGCATTTGGCAATGATAGTGTTAATATGAACGGACCGCACCTTTCGACGTTGGTTTGCGAAATTTCGTTAAGATTTCAGCATCGAAAACGAGCCATGAAGTGGTCGACTTATAGTAATCCAGGACGAGGACTTGGGGACCCTGGTGGAGACTGACCCATTCCAAACGGTGGGTGGGATGCCGGAAGAACTGGACGTCAGCTTCCATGCGGTTTTTGATAATTTAAAACGTATTGGAAAGGTCATATAGCTCGAAAAGTGGATGCCTCACTATTTAAACGACCGATAGAAATTGTCGCGTTTCGAGTTCTGTTCTTCTTTGCTTTTGCGCAACCAAAACGATCCTTTTTTGGATCGGATCATCACGTGTGATGGAGACGTTCAGGACATTGGTTGGACACCGATGAGCCATCCAGGCACTTCCCACAGGCAAAAACCCATAAAAAGACCATGGTGGTCTGTATGGTGGTCAGCGGCGGCTGTATTTCACTATAACTTTCTGCTACCAGAGCAAACCATCACAGCAGAGTTCTATTGTGAGGAAATCGACTAAATGTACCGAAAAATGCGTCAGCAGCAGCCGGCACTGGTCAACAGAAGAGGCCATATCCCGCTCCACGACAACGTTCGTTCGCACGTTTCACAAATCACCCTCCGAAAAAATAACGAATTGAACGTCGAACTTTTGCCTCACCCACCATACTCTCCAGACCTCCCGCCAACCGACTGCCATATTTTCAGGAGCTTCGATTACTTTCTCACCGATAGAACCTTCGCCAATCAGGCAAAAACGGCCTGCATCGACTTCATCGGATCTGTGTTACATTTGCGGAAGTGTTTTGATTGAGATGGCGTTTATTTCGATCAAATTGAATAAGTATTCACTTTAAATTAGACTTGAAAACGGAAAAAACTTTTGAAACAACCTGATACTATATTGCCTCCAGAGAAAGTTTGGATTTCGGTTGGTTATGCAGAAGATCAAGTTTTTTAGTTGGTTGTTGATTGAAAATGGGTGTACAGCCTTTTTACCCCCATAGCACCAAAAGTCATGAAATATCAAGAAAGTCTTTTGGATTGTTAACCCAAACCCAACCCAAGAAAGTTCTTTGGATTCTTAACCCAAAAAACTGTTTTGGGTATGAATCACATACATGTAACATACCTATACTAAATATGTCAATAAGATCAATTTACTAAAGTGATAATTCAATCACATTCTTTCCGACAGTCCATTAGGAAATTCTATATTTACAAATGACGAAATTGAAAAAAAAGTGAGGGTGAGTTGAAGAGATGTGATTTTTCAGTCCTTTTGAGGTGAAGACAATGATAAAAAAACTGATGCTTGTGAATTGTATATTTGGTTAGTTTTAATTGACAAATCAACTTTATATAAATACCTACTACTTCCTATTCATGAAATCGTACACCTCTAGTTTGAATCTAACTATAACCGCGAACTTCAAGGTTAGATGTGTTTTCACTTACACAATGTGTCCAAAATAAGAAGGGCCAACATGGAATAATTGAAAATAAATGAAGACATAGAAAGTCGATTAAATGACTTAGGGAAAAGTTGCTCATTTTGTTTTGGAATTGCCTAATACTTGATGAAAATCCATAATTCATTCAAGTAACACTTCATTGTGTCAAACGAAAGGAACTTTTTCCCAACAAATGAAAGAACATACGAGAAGTAGATTCTTGAATGTGTAAAGCATTTACACATTTGCAAACTATTATTTCAACTATCACTATGAGGTATTACATTTGGAAGTGAAAGATTTGAAACTAAATCTTTTGAACAGCTTGAAATCGGATTGAAAATCTGTAAACACCATCTTGTACAACTTCGAAAAGTGTCACTGAGAAAATGATTTTGTTTTCAAACATATTCTCAAATGTAAGTATTCTCAAATTGAAACAAAATTGGCGAGTTTTGGTTGTTTTCGAGGATCTTGTCCAATATCACCGGAATTATTCAGAGTTTTCTTGATTTCGAAATGGCCTAAAATGGGCAAATTTTTCCTAATTTAATCGACTTTGTATCTATAAAAATTACCTGCCGAACGAATATAATGAGTTTATGGTAATTTCTACCTATTCAAAGTCCGTAATTATTCTTTGAGCACGCAAAAATCACCCTCCTTGTATACACGAAATAAACCTATCAAATTTATTTGGGCCATTATTGAAATAAATCGTAACCAAAAGCTGATATATATTTCAAATTCAGTTATGATACATTATATA
>WOGL01001164.1:0-12061 GCA_015342145.1 Leptinotarsa rubiginosa
AGACCTCGTTAGTCAAAACTTCTGAGAGTTGTCGTTCATAGGGGTGCGACAGCTGGTTAACGGAAAAACAAATTTTAAACAGACATGTTTTTAAACATCAACCAAACATAAACATAATAATAATAATAATGATAATTTATTATTATTGGTCGGAGGTTCAAGCCCCAGGCTAAACGGTTGATTTTCACTTGCTATCGTCCAACCCGTGTTAGGAATCACACGTTAAAAGGTAAGACCTCGTTAGTCGAAACTTCTGAGAGTTGTCATTCGTAGGGGTGCGATAGCTGGTTAACGGAAAAACGAATTTCAAACAGACATATTTTTAAACATCAACCAAACATAAACATCCTATCTTTTTGAGTTACAGTATGAATCGTCACATATTATAAGTTGTCTTCATTTTGGAAAGCTTGCAGCAAGGCTTCAGATAATATATCACTGGCGTTAGAAGCTTTTCAGTGAGAATTGTCTGGAGTGGTCCACGAGGATGATGCTGCTGAGGAGGAGTATAGCGTCCGGTTTTCACTATGAACTGTATTGGTGAATCCTGAAGTATTTGTAATTGACGGCGTTTAGTCCAGTAGTGCCATTTCAGTTACTATTTCAAAATTTTTTGCTTTTGTACGAGTGACGAGTGACGAGAATGTTTTAACAGTAGTCGCCATGGATCCGAAAAACAGGTCATGCTGGTCATCGGATTCTTGAGATGGCTTCACCAGTTTGTCAATGCATCTCTTAAAAAGTCTCCTATCTTTTTTTCCTCTTTTTGATTTTGGGACTCAAAATGGAGCAGCATCAGCCCGCGACTTTCAGGTTCATACGGATCCTCATAGGTTTGTTGGTTTGGAGCACTTTTATCATTCACTTCTGGATCAGAAAAATCGCCTTTCGTAGTCAAAGTTGGCTGTTGATTTCTTGTTGCGGGTGAAAAGTTCGTGAAACTATCCCGTTCATTTTCCACCGCATCCAAAAATTGCAAACGTTCCCATAAATTGTCCTGTTCTTTTCAGCGGCACTTCCTGTTGATTCTTTTTTTTTTCTTTCTGTAATGGTCTTCAAAACTTTTCCTGCACTTACCTCCTACACACACACAAAACAAGACTAAAATCTAATGTTTGGATGATGGTTCAAACTCTATTTGAACACGACACTTATTACACTTTATTAATGATTTTGTTTCAGGTTTTTGGCCATGGGAGAGTCACACAGGTCACTGGCTTTTGGTTACCGCATATTACCGTCTGCTATAAGCACGGCAGTACCCAAGGTGTTGGCTGTGCTTCAAAAAAAGCTTATGCCTATTGTTTGCCCCCTCCTAAACAGATAGACTGGGAACACAGAGCCCAGGAGTTTTGGAAGCGTTGGTGTTTCTCTATTGATGGAAAGCATATACAGATTGTGGCGCCGTCTTCATCAGGAAGTCACCAGTAACACTAATTAGACTAAACGAAACAAAAGTTCTCTGACAAAACCTGACTATATTGTGCAGCGTGAAAACAAATAGACTCCTCTCGAAGCAGTCGGTCTAACACGTTGAGCGATGCAAATGTTATTAAAGAAGATGTGGCTTAGTGCCCTTTCGGTATGTCACCATCATTGATTATTTTCTACTCCATGATGACGTCATCACCTTCTTCCTCATATACACATACATATCGTATCGTATAACTCTTACACACGTCACATCTACCTCGAGTTGGGTGTTCCACACGGTTCCGCTACGAGGTCTGAAAATGACTAAAATTAAGCTCCCTAAGAAAAAGCATGGGATTTTGAGCCAGGAACGGCATACCTGGTATATTTACTCACCTTTCCTTAAATATATTTTTTTGTTCACGTGTTCCGTGTTTCTCATTCAATGTCAATTCTAAAAAAACTAAATCATTGATAACTGTTTATCTGTGTAAGTTTTTGACCTCTGAAGTAAGTCATTTCTTTTCATAAATGCATTCATGTACTTTTTTATAGCTCGTGTGATATTGAAAAATCATCATTATGTACCACTTCTTACATTTCGGGCCTCAATCATATTGCACAAATTGAGTGATTGAGAAAAATTAAAAATCGAACTCAATTCCATCCAGATAATATTCAGAGTTGAATTCGACTTCAAAATTAACACTCAATAGATCTTTTCAAAAAATTGTTTCTATATAAAACATTAACAATTTTGGCATAGCCATTTCGCAGCTTCAGTGGGGTGTTCCACGAAATATTATGAGACACTTTGTGGATATGTTGAAGATGTTGAAAAGTCTCAAAACTAGTTGTTATTCATTAATAATAACAACGACCAAACGTGAAACGAATCTTAGTATTTTTGGGGATTTTCACCTTCCACAATATTAGAAAAAATGGACTATGATTGTATTTGTAATTACCTTCACACAAAAAGATTTTCGTAGTAGGGCAAAAACTATCATTGATTACCAATTATATGAAAACTACAACCGATCTAAGACCAGATAGCAGTATCAATGAATTCCACTTGAATTTATAGTTGGCTACCGATAATGCGAATACAAAGACCACACTTTCACTTTTAGAAAATATTTTATTGCTCGATTTTCCATAGTTACGCGCTGTAGTCTACAGAATTGAATCAATGGAAATTTTGAATTATCTCAACTTCTCTAATAAAACTCGATTTGTTTTAAGGTTCAACCAATACTTCTTGAACTGTAACTAGAATTTAGCAATTCTAATTACATCTTGAGACAGTTGAGAACATTCTACGATTCATCAAAATCCACATATTCCTAAATAATTTTTGAACCCCTCATAGTTAGAAAACAGATATTCCAATATTTTTGTGGATCCCTTTGAGATAAATGACATTATTTTCTTTCTGTTTCAGGTTTTCAGCTTTTATCAGGAATAATTATTTTGGAATAATTTTTTCAATATTTTCACTTTTACAGTAACCATAGACAAAATTTACAGTTATTTTTTTGTAGAACTCAGTAAAATGTACAGCTCAAAATATAATAGTCGTGGCTCTATCAATCGCTGAACAGATAGTGGAAACTCAAAATTATCATCTGGTTTTGTTTTGAGAGTGACCATCATTTTCCCCAAGCAACCAGGAATATATCTCTTTCAAGAAGAGAGCTATTACTACTACACTACTCTCTAAAGGTCGTATATGAAAAGCTCACGTGGGTCAAAACTGGTCAAACGGTTTTTCCAATGACCAGCTTTTTACTAATTAAGGTTTGAAGAAAGGATTAGATAATGTTAATAAAATACGAAATATTCATATCTCCATATAAAATAAAAAATATCTGTATGAATCAAATTTTAATCAGCTGGCAATAAAAAGAGAATATAACTTTATAACTCTGTTTCCCGTAATATTTCAATAGAGGAAACAAAATAAATATCGTAGCTTCTCGTTAATTCCTCCGTAATACATTGTCGCGCGTCATTAAAAACCGAACAGAATAACCAATAAATGTTTCGTTTAAAGTGTAACATAATAACACTATATTTACTCTATTAATTAACATATACCATAAACATGAAACATAAATAACGCTTATTAACCAGATTTAATTATCCTGCGACTTGGCAAAATGTTGATAATCGTAAGACTTTTTGCTTATATATCATGAGATTTTATAAAATACATTCACCATCTTGACTGAGGGAATTAATTGAGCAATGTATTCTTCTTTTTATTTTTATTGCATATAGATGATTATTGATGATACAAGGCGGATAGTGATTATCTCATCAGATATATTCTAGAGGAAAAAGAAAGCAATATAGAAACGATATATAAGTCATCATAGAGCACTTGGCATCATAGTTATAGTTGAGTACCTCTTAATACCAGATGAAGTGGAAAAACATCTTTTGAACAATTTAGAAAAGTTCAGTGAATCTACGACGGGTAGAAAGGCTTCTGAAATTGAATATTTTTTGATCAAAACTGGTATACCAGTACGAAGGAGAGGACGCAGCATGAAGGTAGTTTGTGGGGTTTGAGTCTTCAATCAGACAAGTGGCTCTTTTTTTATAAAATTCAATAGTCTTAGGGTATGTTTTGTGGCTGAACTCCATGAGAAATATTTCAAACAATATATTATTTGAGCTACACAACACATGGGAAGATGTGTTCTTCTCTATAGTTCGAAATGTCAAGTTTCTGGGAATCTACAATTGCCATTCTGAAAATTTGATTGTACTCATAAATATTGTGATATATTTTGTTACCTAATGAACTAACCGACGTTCACTATTTATTGGATCGCTACTATTTTTTAACAGACCACCGATCAGAAAAAGGATTGAAGACAATATGAGTTACCATACTAGTTATTAGCGCTCTTTCAAAAATCAAAAAGTCCAAGGAATAGTTCAAAATCAATGATTCCATTTTTTTTTGATTATTTACAGCTCACGATAGTCTGAATTTGTCAACATAATTCCATTGCATTCTAAAAGTACTAACCAACATCGTTTCTTCTACTTTCACCAAGATAGTAATAGTGTGCTATGGAATTTTCACTAAACGGTCCACCCAATTTTCAACCGTTGCCAACGATTTTCTCTTATAAACACATCAAGCCCGAAGCAAGTGAGGTTATCTCAATAATATGCCCCCAGAGAAGTGGTTAGTTGTTTTGCGATGGCCTGCGTTGTATAGTAATTAGACGGACAGACAGCTAGGCAGGTTTTGTGCTGATTTAGAACGTTATTGTCTGTTAGGACGGCCGTGCATCAGTCAGGAGGAAGCTGCACCATGGCGCCTCACGTATGTGTGCAGAGAATACCTACTACCATTTACTTTGGTCAATTATCCTTTAATGATATCGTGAAATGTACCACACGATTCTCTTATTTCGAAATTCAGTAACATTAGGTAATCTTCCAGTTTTATTGAGGTGTTCTGCAGGAAAAGATGAAATACAGGATGTATCAACGATGTGTGCTTCTCCAGTGAAGACAGAAAAGTTGTAGAGAGCGATGTTATGAAAATAACCATAGAATATACAGGATGTTCAATAAATGTGTGGTTAACTAGTGTTGTGTCTTTTTATAAAGAACACTCTATTGATGTAAACCTTCTGAAAGATAACGAAGGAACTCCTGAGGGTTTTGATGGGCATTACCCATGAATCGAGGAGCAAAATTCTGAATCTGATTTTTTAGAGAGACTGTATTTATTACTCTATCGAATGAATCTTCTGACCACAATTCCTTGATGACTTCTGCAAACGCTTTGATTGAAGCACACTCCATACTAGAAAAACTAGTACTGATATCTTTCATGAATTCATCCTTTTTCAAAAATTCCAATAACCATCTTGTGTTTGTTAAACATTGAATTACGCTGTTCATGAAATAGGTGTTGCCAATATTTTTCCACCCATTCAGCTCAAAGGTTTTGACTGAAGAATTTATTACTGAACAATTCGAAATATCTTTGGAAACTATTTCAGAAGTTTGCTGAGATATTTTTCATTTGCTTTTGTTTCAATTCTATAAAGTGGTTTGTTACTACCTTTCTTTTCTTTATTGAGTTGGTTATCAGGAAACATGTGAATTTCATCAAGTTTTTCAGAATCAGAAAGAGTACCAAAAAACTAAGCCTCTTTGGATGACAATACTAATTTTTTGAATGTGAAAAGATATGGCTCTTGATTCGTAGGTTTTATTGGTTACCTTTTTTTCAATTTCATTGATGGAAGATAATGCTTCAGAGCCTAAAACACCAGAAGTTTCAACAGCTATTGCGTGAAGGATATAATTATTTCCCAAATTCTGATATTTCCGTAGTTTGGAACTTTCTCCTAATGAGGCAGCAGCACCGGGTTTCGCAGAAGTAACAGAAATATGGCAAGTTGCTAATCTATGTATGTATGTATGTACAATTGTCATAGCATGCGGCCGTTAATGCCCGTTTGATTAGATCATTTATTGCACACTGGCGAGATAAACGTCCAGCGCTAAAATGGCAGCTCAACCTATGAGCTGCTGGTGTTCCAAGTCGAAATCCAATCGCAAGTCTGAAAGAGTTGTCATCCAATAGAATTTCAAGTGATGCTACAGAAATAACATATCACCAAGCACCAAATTCTTCCACAGTGACTGCGAGAAAAAGAGCCTTATTTTTTAAAGTGTCAGAAGTTGTTTTCAGTAGAATACTAGTTGCTTGATCTAGTAATGGTTTATCCCATGCCCTCTGGTTTTCCATGTCTTTAATGTTCATTGTTTGGCCAGTTCTGGATTCCCAAAGAGATTTGCCCCGATCAAAAACACAATCCGATATTGGCTTTGGGTATGTGAGATGATTTCTATCAGATTTGAAACACTGCAAAATGAGGGCAGAAATGATGGCAAAGCGAGTGAAGTGGCTGAACGAATCCCTAATCCTTCTCTTGAAACTGGAAGTGATGCTTGTAACCAAGTTTCGTCTTCCATATGGTTATTGGTGATGAGTTCCAGCATCCTTCTCAATTCGTCGTTGATATTTTGTAATCCCTCTTCGTCATACCAAGTAGGGCTGCACCTCAAAATATGGCCAAAGAATTCTTCAATAAATGGAATGCGACATGTTGTGAATCATCATTTCATCAAAAACTCTACTGCCATCAGAAACAAGCAGAATAATTGGCGAGTTCTTTCAAACTAGCGGATCTATCGGCCTTGAGCCAATAAAATAATGAAATTTCATTATTAAGCATATAATATATTATACTTAATAGAGCACCATTGCAGAGTGTCAAATATTGGCCATTATTCATCGTGCTCTAGCGGGGTAAAATATTATCAAAATTTCAAAGATGCATTTTGTTAAGAAAGTTGTATCTTCTTAGAGTTCGTGCCGAATGGATTTCCTCAAAAGTGCTCCGTTTTCAAATTATGGTCAAAAAACTGAAAAAGTGACAACATTGAGAAACCTACTTCTATACTTTTTTCTTTGCCAAATCCTTGGACGACATTTTATATTCAAATTGAAAGGGTATATTTTAAGGAGAGATTAATTTTTGTGAAAGAAAGTTTTTGGCCTTCTACTTCTCCATCTTGACATAAAAATTTGAGAATTTTCCAAAAAAAGGAAGGAAGCAAGCAATCAATTTCAAAAATTAACTCTATACAAAGATGTGTAGATCATGCAGAGAAGTAACTTTCAGACACAAACTGGAAGAAAAAGCCCTTTTGAAATAGCTGTTTTTATATAAACATTGAATTACACGAAAGAAAAAACTTTTGAAACAAATACTTTTATATGAATGCTGAATTATACGAAAAACACTTTTCTCTATTCCGTTTTATTGCAAACGTTGGAATGGAATCAAATCAGATATCATTTACAGGATTCCTGCACAATATAATTGATGGAAGAAGTGAAATTTCACCTACATGGAACTCTGTCATCCTCACTGCTAGACATCCGATGTTTCACCGTAAGACACTTACCTTATCGGCTCTTCCGTACGGATAACATTATAAGAAAAAACACTCAATTCGTTCATAATTACGAATTTTTGTCCCGAAACGAGTTGAATCCACCCGTGTCATCGATGACAGTACATTAATAACATTTTTTGTATCAAGATGGAGCAGTAGAAGGCCAAAACCTTTCTTTCCCAAAAATTGTATATTTGTTTTGGATTGGGATAAGTCGTCTGCATAACTCACAGTTCTTTACACCCCCTTTGGTCTCGATGACATAAAATGCGGCTCCTTACTATACAGTGCGGTAGTAAATAGTATCCCCTTCCTCATATTAACTTTTCAATGGAACAATTGAACAAAATTCAGGTAAAACTTTTTGATAGCAAAGATATTAGTGTTGCATCACTCATCGCCCAAAGAGCGCTAACAACCTGTGATTTCTAATCCAACAAGTAATTCCATTCTCAATCCAACACTGTTTTACTTTCGGAAATCGGTTTAGTAGCTACAAAGTGATTAGGAGCTGTATTTTCCTTTGAAGAATATGCAAACAAACGATAAATATAATAATTTCGAAAAAAAAATGCATTCATAACTCACTCCAGTTTATCTTCTATTCACGAGTTCTCAAATGAACTGCGGTTGTATATGTACCTAAAGATATTTGTGAGGGGACACGTGATATCAGAAATGATCCCAGTTTATTTCAGAACTCTTGGATAAAAAAGATATGTTTGCCACCTGAAACCTCAGAAACATTTCAAAATGTGAGAAATGAATTTGTAAATAGACCTTATTATTATAAGAAAGTAAATGGTGAACATTTTGAACATTTATTGGAATGAACTAGAGTGAGTTATGAAAGCATTTTACCCTGAAATTATTATGTTTATCGTTAGTTTGAAACGAACATATAATTGATAATTTGAACGGCTAAACCGATTTTCGATAGTAAAACTGAGTTGGATCGAGAACTGAATTACCTATTTGACGACATATCACAAGAACCCCTCTTTTTTTTATTAGAAAAAACAACTTGGTAGCGCCCTCTCGGCGATGACTGATACAATACTAATGTCGTTCTTATCAAGAAGTAGTGAAAGTGAATCCTTTTTACGTCAATTTTGTCCGATCTTGATACGAGTATCTTCTTTCTTTCAGAAGTTGAGATAAGGGGAGAGAAGGGGTTGTATACGACCACACTGTATTATTATTCATCTCACTAGGATGAAAACATGATATCAGCAAGTCTCTTGAACAATTTTGAAGGTTGATGATACCCTATCTGTATCTGTAGAGAAGAAAGGGTGAGTGTAGGCACACAGTATTTAGGCCACATGTGACCCATTGTACATTTTCCCGAGAAATTGTCCTCCTGTCATCGTCCATCCTGTCCTTTCCAGGAAGGTGGACAGGTCACTAGGAGACATCTGCTTTATATCGGCAGGTATAGGCCAAGACTCGTCGAACACACACTCTCTTTGGCAACCTTGAGGTGTCTTACGGCGGCCTCCGCGAAGGTTTTGGAAGGTACAGCGACATTACTGTCGTTGCGCGGCTTCTTTAACCTTTTGAGGTTCCCTCTGTGGAGGTGAGGGCGCTTTCCTGCAGGGGCAGCCTGTTCCTTGTCTTTATTCAAGGCGCCCGCCGCAGGAAGTACCCTTGCTGTTGGAGATGGAGTGGAGGAGGAGGAGGGTGCACTTGTAGTTGCAGCCACTCCAGCCTCTTTCGCTCTCTTTCTCCTTTTGGCCTCCGCGCCGCAAATGCGCTTACGCCTTGGCCTTTGTATTTCATCACGAGGTGATCTGCTATGTCCAGCCTCATTTCGAGCGGTAGATTGTGGTGGACATTTCTGTTCATCCCCAGCCATCACCATAGATTGAGGTGAGCACTTCTGTCCAGCCTCGGGATTGGTTTTTGTTTTTGTTGTATCTGTTTTTGTATTTGCTCCATTCATGTGTGTTCCCACGAGTAGCAGGAGAAGAGTTGGTCACCTCTGGTAGAGCCCCGCATTACCAAAGAAAGGCTTATTGATTTCAAGGGGATCGTTTGTAACCACATATCACCTTGCTGCCATTCAGATGTCGGCATGATTCCTTACACCTTAGCTTGGGTAGGCACCTCCACGGTGGCATGTTTTGTAAAAGCTTTTGGGGAGTTTTAGTTCCCCTAACCCTACTTATTTCTGTCACTGACCAGGAGTCCGGCGACCCCGTCCGTATGGCCACATTGGCTTCACGGACAGGGTCCCCAGTCCCCTGGCCGTTCCCCTTTCCGCCACCTGGGAACGCGCCCGATAGGTAGCCCAACCCACTGGGGTGATACAATACCGGCTGGCAGTAGGGGAAATTGTGGAAGTTTATAAAAATCAATTTATGGTTTATCTTAATACTTTTACTTTTGTGGGTCCCAACTATCTCTAGATTGATAAATAGTGAGCTGATTGGAGATTGTAACGTTTCAAAAACCACAAAAATAGTATATTTGTCAATCCTCTTTCATACCAGTGAAATAACTGCCCAATGACAAGTTATCTGAATTGCTAATTTTCACACTCACTGTATATTTTTTCCATTCATTTACGATCATTCACAGAATTACTTGCAGTTGTTGATAACCTTTGTAGATTCGTGGAAGTTTTTATCTAAGAACGTGCAAAAAATCACGTCACTCGATATTTTATGTACTTCATAAATGGGCCAGAATTTTACTTCTACCACGGGTTATTGTTAAAATTTTCTCTCGTCGAAGAGTATTTCGCTTCAAGGATATGAAAAGTGTGAGAAACTGTCGTGTTGAAATAAGCAAAGTTTATTTTTCTATTTACTTTATAGGTACTTCTTGTTATTTGCATTAGCAATGCCGTTTGCTTCGGTAATTTCTAACCCACCAACAATTCATCGGCTTCAATGAATCGACTACGTAATTTTTTAATTTTGTAAAATGAAAAAATAATTTTTTTATCTATCCGTAATGATTATTATACAATTTTGTCTCTAGAAATTTTATTCAAGATGTGTTTCGCTACATGGCAACTTCATCAATGGAATTGGTAATACAAAATATTCTACAATGTATTTTATACAGCAGTAGGTATTTACAAAGCTCATTAGATAAATGATCAATTCTGATAAAATGAAAAGCGAGTCAAAACTGGACAATCATAACGAATCAGGTGTTTAAAAACTAACATACAGATTGTGTCCAAAAGTTTATATAGAAAGGGCTTACCGAAAAGGAGCTTTCTCATGTTAAAAGTATGGATCAACTTAAAAACCATCATATTTTCAAAATATAACACGTCTGAAGAAGAGTGTGAATATATTTGAAACATTGGCAAGAAAAAAATTTTTTCTGGGATGATTCACACAACAAACGTTTCTAAATATAAGTCATTTGTTTTTTCAGAAACAATCGATGAACCCAAAGATGCAGTGAAAATAATTGGTCGAAAAGTAGAATCCGCTGACGAAATCATAAATGTCATAATGAAAGAAAAAGAAAATGTGGCAGGTAGGTTCAGCCATAAAAATATGTCTTTTATTTGAGTTACAATTTATTTGACTTATGATGGAAACTAACATTTTTAATGTCATCATAATGTTTATTTAATTCGATAAAATAAAGTTGAGATAAAGACGAAAACGTCACATTGAATTTGTACTTGTGTTCTCTTGTTCTTGGAGGTCTACTCCCATTGGATGCCACGTATCATCGAATACGGTTGACATTATAGTTAGATAAGTTATCGAAACTGAAGAGAAAATAATGTCCATTTCCGTAATTGCGCTTTTTCAGTAGCATTTCCCGTGTTTTTTAATAACTGATTCTTGAAACTGATCATTTTGCTTATTGATTTTCATATCATGAAATCTTCTGATTCCTACTGCTACTTGTTTCTCTGATCCTTGCTTCAATCCCGAATTTTCTTGGTTTTATTTCATTTCTCTCTACTAGAGTAGTTTATTCAGTGAGAATTTCATGATTAGTTCGGGTTTCATAACTTTCAAAAACCAAGAATGTCTACTGAAGTAATCATCCCGATGAATATGTTTGCTTTTCGCTCTTATCAAATCTCTTCAGTTCAATTTTATATTATTTCTTCAATTCCTCTATCTACGCCAATCAGAACTTTATGTCACTTATGAATTTAAGTTCATAGTGAATTTCACAGATCCAAACAATAATATTCCACACTGCTTTCGTAGTATAACGCCAACATTTTTTAATATTCGGCAATCCAAAAATAAAACAATCTACAATAATAGTACTTACTGATTTTATTAACAAATTTGTTCCTCAAATCAAAAACATTGAAAATTGTAATATCGAATAGAAATTCAGCTGGAATTTTCAGAAAACATATCCCACATGAGAAACTCGAACTTAGAAGATCCATCCCAAAAGAAGGAAGGAACATCAGTGCAATTGGGAGAGCATGTGATGAACAGGAAAAGAAACAGTGGGGCTCATGAATATATAGCGACCCCTCTCGAAATTGAATCCAAACCCGTTAAAAAATCAAATAATACAAGAACTCCTACAGTAGGCACCAAAAGATTTGCTGCCTCAAATGATTACCAACAAAGAAAGACAGAAACCAATGACGAAAAGTCTGTGATAGATATTGTATCAACAAACCAAGGAACAGAAA
>WOGL01001166.1:0-12087 GCA_015342145.1 Leptinotarsa rubiginosa
TCCTGCATATGCTGTTGGCGATACAACTGCCACAATAGATTTTCAATTATTGGAACACACTTGCAGACCGGTTTTTTTTTGTATCGAGATGGAGTAGTAGAAAGCCAAAAACTTTCTTTCCCAAAAATTCTTTCAATATGTATTTCGGAATTCGGTTTTTCCACAAGTAACATGTCTTTGGTCGTGAAAGCCTTTGTTCTTAATATAAACTTCAATTTTATCAGTATTTTGGAACGTCATTTCTCACTGTTATGTTCGTAACGGAACTATACGTTTTCAACTCTCATTACACATTCTTTTTCTTGAAGATTCGTGTCTAGCTCCATCATATTTTCGTAATCGTATTTGTGAATACTATTATTTGGACAGCGTTATTGTCATTCACATAGTCCGATAGCACTGGGAACTAAGGCCATAAAACCGTTGGTATTATTTTTTTACGTTTTATCCATTCTTTTTCTTGAAGATTCATAACTAACTTCATCATATTTTCGTAATCGTATCTGTGAGTAATATCAATTGTGAGTAATATCATATTGTCATTCACATTGTTCGATAGCACTGGAAGCTAAGGCCATAGAACCGATAGTTTTCTTCTTTTTTACAGTCGTTGACATTAGCTATCAGAACAATATGGACCGGGTATTATCGGAGTTTATAGTCATTTTCGCAGAACTCATAATTATATGTTACGCCTAGAACGCGTTTCAGATATGTTAGATAAACAAAACCATTCACAGTGGCGACACATAACTCAATTTGCGGAGCGGCTCGTCCTCCATATTACTAAATACTACATTTTTACTGGATGACCACAGTTTAAAGCATAAAATAAGGAAAATAAATTTGATGGAATTGTGAGATTTTCACTAAACAGTTAAAAAAAAAAGAGGTGGTAGTGCACTAATGGAGACGATAAATTATACAATGAATTGTATCGTATCATTAACTTGAATCTCTTCTATGGGTATTTTTACAGATTCAATAAAGATAAAAAGACATGAATAAAGAGTGTATATAATTATTTAGAGGAGGCAGATACATAATCGTAAAACAAAATGGAAGAGCATACCATTTCAATCCCGAAACTTACCGTTTTTCTTTTTATAATAAATATGCTTGTTGGTTAAGAATGTACAATAATGATGGCTCGTCCACAATAGATGTGTAATTTTCTATTTTCAAGCATAGTATCATTGTAAAAGAACCATACCTTTATTTTTCATTCATTTTCAGTTGTATCATTGAAATCAATTTTCCTATGTGATTGAATAAAATATAACACTGGAATATAATTTGAAAAATCTAATTGTTATACATACATTTTTTAGGTTAGTTTTTCTTAGCTCAAACGATCTGTTAAGGTAAAGTGAACTCTGAACAAATATACCAAAAAAATTATTAGTTTGTCCATGGACAAGTCACCTTTTGCAAGTGAAGTTATTCATCATATTCAATATAATTTGTTATAACGTGATTGCACAAATAGTAAATAATTTGTAGGTACAAAAATCGTCTTTTGAAAATCAGAAGATAATAATTATGTGATAATTCTAAAAATATTGAACATGTAATTTCTTGAAAATATATCACGTTTTGTTCTTAATAAAATCTTTGCACACTAACTCAATTATATATTTTCACCCTAAACGATTTGATTTTTAAAACACCACAAATCTGATGAACCCATTATAAAAATAATTGTATTGTGAGTGCCGATTAAAAAGTGTGAGTTGTGTTCCGAAATGATTAATTAAAAAGTAGGTTAGTTGAAACCGCAGTTTTTTCCCGAACTCCTAACCCTATTCTCAGCACCTAAATTATAATCCAAAGGTATCGTACAATTGCCGCCATAACTATATATGTCACATCCTAAATATCACTCCAGATAATGGCTTTCCTCGACCGGTCGACGCTGGCGAGATAAGTCCCGAAAGGATACCAAGACGTCGCCGTTACCGCGGACCCGTGCTCTTTCAGAATCGTCTCGACTTTTGCGCTAGCCATCCCCCACACGTAAACGCTGCCATCTGCCGAGCCGACCGAAATATACTGTCCATCAGGGCTGAAAGTCGCCCTTGCATAGTCGCAACCGACCTTGAAGCCATCGCACCCGAACAGAGTCACTACCTGGTTCATTCTCAAGTCGAGGAGCTTCAACGTATCGTCCCTGACACAGCAAACGAGATACTTCGAGTCCCTGGTCAAGTCAAGCGAGGTTACTTTACCATTAAGAATGACATTGTTCGTGCTCGTCTCAGATCGGATGTCCCAAAAGCGGATGCTCTTGTCGAAGTGCCCGCTGATGATTATCGAACCGGAACTGTCGACAGTGACGAGATCATTGCAGCTGGAACCAGCGAACTTAGTTTCTATGCAGGCTCTACTCTTGAGGTCCCATATCTTCAGGGTGCGATCGTGGCTGCCCGTCACGACCTTGGAGGCCTCGCCCAGGAACTTGGCCGCCATAACCTTGCCGGAGTGCCCCGTCAAAGTATGGCGCAGCCTCTGGTCCGACACGGTCCACACCCTGGTCGCGTAGTCATTCGAAGCAGCCAGGATCAGTGATCCGGACGAGTCAAAGTCGATCGCCATGACACCCGCGTTACTCCCAATGAGGACGCCTTTGCTTTCGCACGATCCCTTCGTAACCTCCCACAGCTTGACTTTCCTGTCCGCACCTCCGGTTGCGAGTACTTTGTCCAGAGGGCTCCACTTGACGGCGCTTACTTCCCCTTCGTGCGCATCAATCCTCGAATTTATCCTTGAAGGTAAACTCGAAGTACACACCGGACCGTAACCCTCTGTCAATTCTTCTGGGGAACTCCCTCTGCCCTCCCTGCATGCATCCTCAATCTCCTTCTGCATCCGGGCGAACCTCTTTTTGAGGAAGTTGTCATTCTCCTCGTTCATTTTGTCGGCGTCTTTCGCCTTATACTTGATCAGACGCTCGACCATCTGGCCGTTTTCCTCTTGCAGCTTGCGCAGCTTTTCTTCCACCGAGTTGAACAGCATTTGCAGGGCTTGGTGCTCATCTCTGAGTGTGTCGTTTAGGTAGTGGAGTTCGTTTTTGGATTTGTGTAGGAGAGAAACTTCCGCCTCCAGTCGGACGATGGTGGCTGTGTTTTCTGCCAGGCGGACATCCCTCGAGGCTATGGCTTTGTCCTTTTCTTGAATAGCGGCCGTTAGGTCAATGATTTGCTGGGAGTTCTCACCTTTCCTTCTGTGCAACTCGGCGAGTTCTTCGGCCTGAGAGAGTAATTTTTGTTCTAGTTGCTGTATTCGTTCTTGGTATCTCACCTCGCTGTAATTCGAGATGGAACCCGAGTTGCCCGGTCCTTCCGTCTTCAACTTCTCGATCTGGATGGACAATTGCAAATTTTCCGAATAGAGAGTATTTAAATTCTCGAAAATTTTGTTGTGCTGGACAATCAAATCCTGGAATATATCAGTTTCTCGACAATTCCTTTTTTGCACTTGACTCACTATAGAGTTCCTCCAATCCGTGGCCATTATTACTACTATTACACACTGCCTAGTTCCACAATTAGTCTAAGTGTGCTGTCCAATTAGAGGAATCATAATTGGATCTAAAACAAATTAAAGCAAGTTACACACTTGTATTTGTTCATATTTTTTTCACAAGACAGTAACACAAACTCTTTTAATTATCACAATCACCATCACACTGAAAACTGCACTAAAAATAATCAGTTCCAAAAACCCAAAAAAAAATTAGTTTACTTAAAACTTTGTTTTTGTAGCGGAATGATTAACTTTCCTGATTGAAATATTTACTGCGAGTAACTGAGGAATATTCAAAAATCTTAAGAGCATTACAAGAATTTTTGGTTAATTATTTTTTTATTATTTTGTTGGACAGATGAAAAATTATGATGTTTGGTGGTTATATTTTTTATTTCATGTCATTATGTTCACTTGAAACTTTTCTTTGAGTAGTCACGAAAAAAACTTCGTTATTCATGCATCAGATTAGATAAAATTTTGAAATGTAGTTGCTTTCTCACTCATTTACCATACAATTTGGTAGCTTATTCATCAAACTCTTTTATCATGTTTAGGGACAAGGAAATGTACAGAGAATATGTCTCTCTAGGCAACGTTAAATAGATTGTCAACTAGTGTAGCTTCTCATGTACTTTTCTAATTTTGAAGAAGCTATGGTATAGTGAAACTTGTGTTGAGGTTTTGTAAACTATTGAGAGAAAAATCTCACCAATTTCACTAGTGTGCGTTGTTTTATAAATGTATAAGATTCTTAAATTTGTTCAACCATTCAACTTGGAAATTTGTTCTCTATGATGTATTGTGAATATATATGTATTAAGAAAAGCAAAACGCATTTTACTGAGAATATATACATAATTAAAAAGTTATTTCTTCCATTGTATCTTTCTCAATTCTCTAATGCCTTTGTAAAAATGTGTGAGAATATCCAGGGATGTATAACGAATAATGAAACATTTTTAGAATATAACTGAATGTAATTGGCCGATATTTTATGATCGTTCATTAGATATTGAGGATTTCCAATTATTTGATTTCCATATTTTTCAGAAGGTTGAGTTGAAAAATGGAAATGAAGAATTTTGAATTCATGATTGAACTTTCTCTGAATCGAGGTGAGTAGTACGCATTGAAATCATTTTTCCATTATGCAAACAGTTTTTATGTTATTTCATTCGTGCTTCGAATGTTTTCCCACTTTGACCTATGTAACCGCACAACCATTTATAAACTGCTGATCTATCTGATACTTTTGTGAAACTCTATAAATTTTCTCCTCTTCTCTTAGAATCAGTTGAATTTCCTTTATGACTTATCTTTAAACATCATCGAGTTTCATCAAGTAAGGAACCTACAAGATTGCTATACTTAATCGATTTTAAGAGACGAGGAGAAAAACTATAGAACTTCACTATATTTATTTTAGGCCAAGCTAGTATAAAGAGTTCTGATTTCTTAAACGATGAAGGTGTAAATATAGCATTCAAAACCGATAATAGCTTGAGCTTATACAGGGAAAATGTCAAAGACAAGAGTTCAGTATTACATAGATCAGTTCATAAACTGCCACGTGGATTGCCGATGTTTTAGATAGGTCAATCTGAAGAAACATTTAAAAATCGAAGGAAAGAACACGTAAAGTTTCCAAAATGGAAAAATGAATTCAACTTATGCTAGTTGCCTTCTTACAGGACATGAGTTCAATCATGAATTCAAAACTCTCCATTTGCACATGAAAGGTTTGATACTTAACTTTCTAGAAATTATGAAAATTAATAAATGAAAAACTACCAATATTTGAATACTCCTCTTCTCTTTGCTCAATATGTTCTTACCAGATTATCATTCTCAGTCACTCTAGAAAAATTAATATGTAACAATAGTAAATGTAGTAACAATAGTAAATTAGGGATTTTTTGAGGTTGAATCTAGTCTACAATAATAATCTCATCGAACTGCAAGTAATACGTTATGTTTGTAGAATATAAAATGTTATAATTTAGTAATCTCTTATGTCCTGCCGAAAGAAAGTAATGTATAGCAAAACGTGTCCCGGTTTTGTAAACCTTTTGTAGTAAAAATCACAAGAATCTATCAGTGATTTTGGAATTAGAAAATGAGCCTTCTCAATTAAAGTTGATTCCAATTCTGTGGTTTTGTTCATCGAGCATATTCTTTTATAAACAGTGGAAAAATGTCATCCGGGGATGTGTGACGAACTCAAAACAACATTTTCAAGTTATTGGCCGTGACTGACTGTGGAATATGATAAGTAAATACGTTCCGTTATCTGGTGGTTGACATATAATCTACCACAAGATTACAAATTTCTTGTGGTTAGCCTCCTCATCCAAATTCCTTTCTTTGAACTTACTGAATAATCGTTTCTTGAAAATGTCACATATTTTTCCTCGTATATTTGATGTCATTATTTTTTATAATCAATAAACCGTTAGGGATAATTATAAATGAGAAATGTATCTTGAACACTAAAACAAGTGTTACCTTAACATAAAGATGTTACGTTAATGAAAACTTACAATATTCAATAGAACAAGTATCAGTGGGGTCAAGCAATTGTGTCAAAATTGTTGGAAATACGGGTGTGTTAATAAAATAGATATTGTTGTTTGAAAAATTCAAAAGCTACAGTCTCATGACTTTTCTCAACTATCCATATATCAAAATGGCAGGAAGTTGGGCTAGACGTATTCTAATGGATTCATCTCTGAAACATCTCTGGATGTTTCAATTCGTCTAAGGAGAGTTTGACAGGACCAACCAAGGTACTAAATTTGTAAGCACACCCAAAAAACTATTTTTATGCAGCAAACAAATCATTATATTCCTTATTCTAAGATGAAGAACATGTTGAATCATAAATGTGTAATAATCTTCATAGTGAGTTTGAGAAAATTAAGATGAAATGCTAGTTTATTTCTTCTTACAGGAGTGATATACCCTGAGACAAACTAACGAGTTAATAGTAATAGTCTTAAGAACCTATCCATTCATCATAGACAAGCCATTTTTTTTTCTGAGGTTGGATGGAATAATATTTCAGCAGAATCAGAGTTTCCGGACTGAGTATTCTTAATATTTTGTCCATTTTTCATTTACTCTTTATCGTATCGAATCAATAAAATGCATGTCGATATATGAGGCGACATTTTTAAACAACATTTTAAACATGACAATATACATGCTTTCATCCAGTAAGTAAACAAGTAATTCTTCCTAACTATGCTTCGTAAAACAAAATATTGTGAGAGCTAAGAAAGGTCCTTGCAATGCTGCATGTATGTTTTTGAAAACTTTCATACAATGTGTGTATGAATTCATGATATACAGTATAACCTGCGATGTGATAGACAAAAGGAGTAATGAACAAAAAATTTAATTTCTCGAAGAAAAGTTTTCTTTTCTTTCTTGTTTTCTTGGCGATGCAAAAAATAAAAAGTTGTATAAGAAGGTCTGAAATATTGAAAATGCAATTATTTCACAAGAGTAAAGTACCCACTTTTGTCAGCTGACCTGAGATCACTCATGAAATAAAGTAATTGGCTTCGTTGAAAAGGTGGATTTATTTGGTCGAGTTTGAAAAGGTATAAGCCACAATAAAACCTACCCGGTTGCAGTGCATCTACTTTGGACCAACATACAAACTTTTATTTTGAAGTTTTTGAACACCCTGTATATAATTTAGTTTTTTTACATTGACAATAGCAACTTGCTAAACCATAGTTTTTAGGAAGAGAAACTTTTCTGTATAACTCAATTTTACTTTATTGTACTTGATTTTTGGAGGTTTTGGAGGTCTGAAAGAACAATCTGACAAACAATCTTGACAATCTGGAAGTCATTTATCTTCCCTTTATCAGCTAGCTTTGTACTTGAATAACATGTTTCATACTTCAAAAGGGGTCTACGCTAACCTTCATAACTAACGTGAGGAACTGATTGTAATCTGTGATTGTATAATTTGAAAAACTTTATATTACTGGTTGTGTTTCATAAATCAATAAAAGTAGCTATTTGTTTACCTGTGAGAAGCGGCATAGTGTCGTAAAGATATGAGTTTCGTGCAATTGGTACAACTCCCTAAACATATCCATGCAAGCAACACATGCGACACTTTTACTGAAATGAAATATTTACAAATGATTCCCTCAGTGGTACTGCCATAGCTGTATTCACTTATGATGTTTCAAATCTTCTTAGAAATAACCTGAAAAGAACATATATTTTCGTTACTACGACTGAATAATGTTAAAGAACAAAAAAAGAGGACAACTATAAATATATATCCAAAAAATGTTCAATGTTTACTCCAAAACTCAGAATTCGTCAGAGTACTTATTTGCTTAAGGTGATGAACTGCCAAATTGCATATTTGCCAAATATTTAATTTTGTCATTGCTAATATTTGGCAATCACGAACTCACCTTATCAATTTTTCAATTTGGCGTTTTGCTTTTTTTCGCTTCAGATGAAATGCTAATTTTCAGATGATAACACTTCCAAGTTCCTTCAACTGTCAAATATTTCATTATTTATTTACATTTACTTATAGCGTTTTCCATTGATGAAACTGTTGCAAAACAGTATATCTCTATCCTCTATTTCTTTACATACTAGTAAAGAACAGAAAAACACTCAATTTACACTAGTTTCACCATTGAGGATCAGCTAATCAGTGTTTCTGAAACCAAAGTATCTCTCTCTCTCTATGTTTTTGGCTTTTGCTTCCATTCAGGCGCATTAAGTCAAAACAAAAATCTATTCATATTTTATGTATTCGCTCTTACAATAATATTCGAAATTGTTATATAATATATCAAATAAGAGATGTAACAAAACTCAATTAAAGTGACAAAGTAAATTATATTAAGGTCCGTATGCGTTGTCAACACCAAAAACGAAGAATGAATAACCCAGAATAATAATGAGAATAAAACACAACGGTGCATACGTCCCTAAAAATTTTACAAATAGAAATAATCTCCTTTCTCTTTTTTATCACATATCAGGAATAGAGAATATTCATTAAATCCTTATAATAACTCATTTAATCAAAGTCTTTTCAGTACAAATAATATCATGTGCCAAATATCAGTGTTGCCTATAATAAAACGACTCAAACATGTACAACTATTTTAGCAAAAAGGCAGCTAGTGATGACCGACTGACGTAACTTTTGTTTTTTGCACTTTTGCAATTTTTAAATCTTAATTGGTATTCTAGACTTTTCAAATTCCGAATTTTGAATTGAAATGGAGAGTACATAAACATATGGGTTGAACTTACTTATCGTTGTGGTGACAATTAAAAAATAGTGTACAAATATGCCTAAGTCACATGCATATTTCCTATTGTACTTGACAAAGAAGGAACACCAGAGTTTCGTTCTTCTGGTAAAATACAACGAACATATCGAATTCGCGCATGCGGGCAACGAGGTTTGTTTGTGTGATCGACATTTCATTGTCAAGTCAGTTATGGTAGTTTTTCAAAATATCAATAAAACATCAGCTGTTTGTGATTCTTGAAACCCAACCGCATATTTTGTTTAATGGGTCTTGTAACCATGTACCATCTACCATGGGAGCGATTGCGTCTGTTCTGCAGTGGCATTGCACTTTTTGCAATTTAATTAATCCCACAGAACAACTGACATGTATTCGATGTGGAACAAAAAGGGTGAATTCTATCGAAAGGAACCCATTTTTTGATACACTAGGAAGTGACAATAATTGTACAGTAATTCGTCGACCGAAATCTGTAGCCGAGAAAAATTCAGAAAGGTAGGATTATTAAAAATATTTTCGACCATTCATTAAAAGATCAATAATGTGGGTCAATTTTTTTCAGTGCTTTAGGTGATGGGTACTGTAGTAGTTTGATTAAATGCAAAGTTCTTTCCTCGACTTCATCAAAAACTACTGAAAATTTGTATTTTGGTTTGAAAAAGTACTCAAGCTTACCTTGTTTATCTTCAAAAACTTACTGCGAGATTTGTGAGATTTATTTCTGGACTTCCACAATCCAATGTATCCTGTGTAGTAATTTTTTGCTAAAAATGAACCTAACGGAGTCTCCTTGTAAGATCTGTTCACTGACATCCGTAGAAAACTATCGAAATTTTGATATTCTGAATTGTGATAAGCCACCGATGTGTAAATGCCAGAGAAACAAG
Source organism: Leptinotarsa rubiginosa (assembly GCA_015342145.1). Taxonomy (NCBI): domain Eukaryota; kingdom Metazoa; phylum Arthropoda; class Insecta; order Coleoptera; family Chrysomelidae; genus Leptinotarsa; species Leptinotarsa rubiginosa. Next base: position 9,725 of record WOGL01001166.1, read on the forward strand.
TCTTTATCTTTTATTAAAAGTTTGAGTTGTTCTGTGGCTCAAAAAAGCAGCTGTGATTCACAAATAGACGGCCAACAACCAAAAAATATAAGAACTACTGCTAGTGGTATAAATAGTGTACATCCCACCAAAAATTACATGTGGACGGTAAAAAGTTTGTTACCGAGAGGCACCTGGACCTGTAATAAGTGCACTTTATTGAATAGTGCTAACGTGACACAGTGCGAAGCTTGCGAATCGCCATTCTCTCCTGATTTAAATAGCAATATAAAACCTAGTGTTATCATCAAGGTAATGATTTTTGTCTCGAACTTGCATTGATTCTCTAACTTTGCCTATTTTGAGTTACATGTACATGCTTGTAGATTGCACTTGTCTGTGCCAATAGAACTGTATTTTTTCTTTTCATCATTTATTGTTATATTTTATATATGTTTTTTCAGTCTATTTCTCAGTTTTTTCAGTCTTTTTTCTCAGTTTTTTTGTATAATATTGGAATTGTAGTAAAGGTTTTATTTTTCCAAATCCACACAGGGCTACCCATAAGCATTTCTGAAAATCAAATGATGGATTTTTACTTATAACATTTTTTTACTGGTAATTGTTTCATCTTATTAATAATTTTTCTGAATAGTCTTAAGGTGAGGTTTACATTGTGTACCTTTTTTCATAAGTTCCAAGATTACCTTTTGTCTGTCATTTTGTATTTCATGACACAATAAATACTTTTTATTATTATTATTATCATATTAATTGAATACTTCCCTTTATTAAATCTTTCTTCTGATGGGGAAATTGGTAATTACTTGATATGTAAACTAAAAATTTATTTTCATATCTATTTAAATGAATTCATAAAATGTATTTCCTAATGTTTAGATTTATAATCAGTTTAAACCAAAACTCGGGTATAATTGTTAGTCATTGAGTTGATAGAAGGCCTTTCAAATTCTTAAATTATATGAAGCACTAATTAGGTAGAATGATGGCCATATTATTTGTTTTTAAAATCACAAGGAATATGTTTCCTGATTACTCCAATCAATTTTTTACATACAACAGTGAACTCCATAACTTTAATACACGGTCTGTATATAATTTTCATATCGGTAGGACAAAGCTGAAGAGTTCAAAGAAATCTGTTTTTCAAAGGATTTAATGAATATAATCAGTTACTTCAAAACGAAATTGTTATCATACATTCTATCGAGAGGTGGCCAACAATAATATTAGTTGTTTTATGGCACTTTACATCAGTTGACTATGGCTATATTATTATTTTTATTACTAGCTAGTGTCATGTTATTATTTGTCTTTTTATTAATCACATTTTATATTACATCTTGTATTTGATTCTTGATAAAACCTATACAGGGTGTAACTGAATAAGTGTAAAACATTTAAGGAGGTGATTCCTCATTGAAAAAAAGATAGGATGTTTCATATAAAGAAACTTCATTGGAGCATTCCTTGTTAAGATACAGCCCCTTAAAGGGGGTACATAATATTTATATAACAATTTTTTTCACAAGCACTGAAAAAGTTACAATATTGAAATTAACCTGACGTTTTGTATTACCAAAAAAACACTTAGCCAGTAATTTATTTGGTTTACTCCATGGTTGTAAGGGATGGAAAACGCAACCCCTAAAATTTATTTCCAATGTAACTTTTTGTCTTATTATTTGTTTACCATTTAAAAATTTATTTCCGATAGCCTGTTTCATTCTAAACAAAAAATGTCTCTTGGGTTTTTTGCCCAAAATAAACCAGTTCGCAGCAAAAAATTATTTTACGAACAACTACAGAGATACATCGTCATAAATGCGAACTGGATTTATTGTTATTTTGTAGTTAGTACCTGCATTAAACGATTAAAGGGTAATAAACAAAACTAATTTATTAATAACAAAACACACAACATGTAGAAATCATAGTAAATGTTCAATATGTCTACCTTCAGACATTACGCATGCGTCTAGACGTCGGCGCATTGAGCCACGTATTCGCTCAAATATTCCTGGAGTCTCTCTGATTACCCTGCACGCATCGATGATGCGGTTTCTTAAGTCCTCTACATCGCGAACAGGAGTACGATAAACCAAATGCTGTAAATGGCCCCAAATAGAGAAATCGAGAGGATTGAGATCCGGGGATCGAGCGGGCCAGTTCTGTGGTCCTCCTCGACCTATCCACTGATTTGCATATGTTTCAGTTAAATGCTGACGTGCTACTTGACTAAAATGGGCGGGAGCCCCATCATGCATAAAAAACATATCCCTTCTGACGCCCAAAGGAACTTCCTCCAGCAGTACTGGATGCACTTCTCTTAAAAATTGAACGTATGCCTCACCATTTAATCG
>WOGL01001167.1:1385-12053 GCA_015342145.1 Leptinotarsa rubiginosa
ACTTTTAACGGCCCCTCCAGTTTATTTTTGATATTCATGGTTTGAGTTTTTTAGTGAGTCCGTGGATGGTGCCTTCGAAAGAGAATGGTAATCGTTATTATTTACTACTAATTGGAGTAGTAATGGATATTATACTGATCACTTCAAAACTCAAAACCATTAACTATAATAATATAATTGTCACATTGGGTAAAGAAGAAAAATATAAACTCTTAAATACAATGAATGGGTTAAAGTGTGTATTTTTACTATGAGTGAATATTTCAAATCAAAATATCTGCTATATGATTGATCAACAGGCTACATCAAACAGAAGGATGACATAGTTAAATATGAATTGAGTTGAAATTTTTCAAATACCTTATAACACACACTGATAACATTTTGTATCTATATACAGTTACAAGGTTAGTTAGCAATACTCAGCAATAAATAATGAATAGATTTGTTTTAAGTTTGTAAATGACTGATTTTTTCAAATTTGTGGCCTGTGATGTTTCTAAATTGCTTCACTAGTAAATTATGTGCCTTCATGTTTAATTGTGTAGTTCTTTTTTCTGATATGCAAAGCAATTACAAGAAATATACACCAGCTGTATCAGGTATAAATATTCACATAGTTTGAGAATTGACCACTATTTCTAGAAAAAAAATCAGGATATTTGTATATTTCTTCACAAAGTTAACCAGAGCCAAGTAGTAAGGGTACTGCCAAAATGCTAAGTTCAGGAAATTACAGCTTCTTTAGATTGTGAAAGTTTTGGTGAGATAAATGGATAAAGTAATATTTGTTAATACTGATATCTTCACAGCTAGAGCTCAACATAATTAGCACCTAATTCATTTTACAAGACAAATGTAAAGAAAATTGTCCAATTAAAATGGCAGAACAGCCACTAAAAATACAGAACATTCCACAGCACTGTCAATTTTTAGGATTTTTTCAATAAACACTAGTGCTATCTTTTTAGGGATGTTGAATGTATTTTATCTAGAGACCTGTTAATAATTACATTTGTACTAAGTCAGTTGATTTCCCTATCATGAAGCAATGTTGAAGTAATTTAATCAGATGATAATGGTCTTACCCATTGCACTGCATTTACTTTAATATTCAGTATTTCAAACATAGGAATCACGACTGTTGAATTGAATACATTTTTAAATTTTGCAGGTGTCCTCAAACAAAAAAATGATTCAAGCAGAAAAAGTAAAGTTCATTCATGTTTGTACTGCGGCCAAAATCAAACCAAGCTAACAAGACATCTTGTACGAAAACATTCTGAAGAGGAATTAGTCAAAATGGCTCTGAAATTAAAAGAAGGTGAATATTACTTCCTATGGTACTGCTTCATTTGATTCTGAATTTTTATATTTAATTCTACCTTTGACAGACATGACATGACCGAGAACAAAAGATGATATTAAAATTTGTGCAAAAGGACAAAGAATTAATATTAGCATTATGAAGTTGAAAGTTGACTAGCTCTCATTGTCAATTTAATTCATTCTGAATGAAGCGAAATTTATGAAAGCAATATTTCAAACTTTTTATTAGTGATAATGTTAATGCTAATAGTAATTTACACTACATGTTGTCGCCATAAATTAAAGAATGGTAGATACCGTCAAAAATCCAAAAGAAAAATGATATTAAAATGATTTTGACGGTATTGTTTATTAATTTGAAAGAAAAGAATAAAACCCGAATTATTTGGTTTTTTCTTTTAGGTTCCGAAGAGAGATTTAAAGTTATGGAAAAGATTCACAAGGAAGGAGATTTAAAAAAAAATATATCCAATCCAGACAATTTCATATCGGTTGGTAGCTCTAGGGATTCGACTCATACCAAATTCCTGCCGTGTCCTTTTTGCAAAGGATATTAGGTACTCCAAGAAAAATATTAGGAATCATGTGAGATTGAAGTGCAACATTAAAGAAATGTCACGAAGGAAAACTACAAACCACAGCAAAGCATTATTACTTGAACACATGCATCTTGCAGCATGTGACCGTTTGAAAAATGAAATATTTCCTTCCATGCGCAATGATGAGATCTTTCAAGTTGTTTTGTCAGATTCAACTATTATAAAATATGGAAATATGTTGCTTCTGAAATATTCGACAAGCTCACACCATAATAAGATGATAACTCAACAACTTCGGCATATAGGAAAGATTTTTTTCACAGTCAATAATTTAAATTCTTCTATAGGAAATGTTGAAGAGATGATAAATCCTAAGTATTATGACGACATAGTGAAGGCAATCCATAAATTGGCAGGACTTGAGCATGGAAAATACAAGTATCCAAGTGTTGCCAATCATTCATGTACCTTGTTAATGCACTTGGTACAGTTTGTGAAATGCGAGAGTATAAAAGATAATGATTCTAACAGAAGAAAATTAGCAGAAGATTTTGCATATTTAATGGAACATAGTCAAAATGCACTTATAACGAAAATTGCCTCTGAGAATCGAACTCAACAACAGAGAAGCAAAGTTGAAGTTCTTCCAAGTAGTGAAGAGATAGGTGAATTGGATGAGTTACTACAAAAACATATTGAAGAACACATGCTTGTTTTGGAAAAACATTTCAGTTTCACAAGCTGGTGTCTTTTGAATAAGTTGATATTAATACAAATAATGGTTTTCAACAGAAAAAGACCAGGAGATGTTGAAAAAACACGTCTTATAGAGTACAACAGCATTACTTATATTGAATGTGAAAAACAGAAGAAATTGGGAAGTGAAGAACAGTTACAAGCATCCACTTTTGGAAGATTTATATCAAGAGGAAAACTGAATAGACCTGCCCCCACCCTTGTTTCGAAAAAAAATATAGCTGGTATCAAAGTTCTTTTAAAATGAAGCAGGAGTTGACCAGGAATGAAGCAGGAGTTGACCCAGATAATGAATTTTTATTTGCAAATCCCAAGGGAAGAAAGGTAAAATATTTCAAGGCAGATGACGCTTTGAAACATTTTTGTAAAGAAAATGGTTTGAATGAAAGAAAATTGACTGCTACCAAATTGAGAAAGCACCTAGCTACTGCAACCTCTACTCTCCCGCAAGAAAAGCAACAACAGATTAGTGATTTTATGGGCCATGGTATTGAAATTCACAATAATATTTATAGACAGAGGCAGGCCTATAGTGATATTGTAACAATGGGAAAAGTGTTGACTGATGCAATGGACAAAGGACATGGTAGTCAGTATCATAATTTAATGGATACTGATATTGTTTTTCATGGAACAAATATTGAATCTTCTGCAAATCTGTCGGTTATAGAAGAAGAATTAAGTGGTGAAACAACTTCAGAAGATATATTGCCCAAAGAAAATAAAAATTTAACTTGCAAACCCAGAACAAGAATTATCCAACACTCGGTTTTACAAAAATCTAAAAGGACCTGGAGAACCCCAGAAAGAAAATTAATCAAAGATAAATTCCAACAATATATTGAAAATGATAAGGTTCCTAGTTTGCATGAATGTCAAGAATTGATTTATGAAAATAATGGCATTTTTGCTAGGTCTCCAAATCAAGTTCGTAGCTGGATAATAGCAGAAATCAAAAGGAGAAAAAGTGGTATGATTCCTTATAGTAAATCCAGATTTTGCAAATGCAGTCTGAATTACAGTTGGGGAGGATACAGAAGTTATTCTTCATATTTATTGGTTTTTATTTCCATGAAAGGAAAAAAATAATATGAAAAGCAAGTTATTAAATTTGTCCTGGATTGTTATAGCGTTTGAATAAACTTTTGATTAAGATTAATTCAATTTATCATTACCATTTCTCATAAATTTATAATGAGAAGTATTACTGACAAGTTTGATGTTTTGCCTGAATTTAATTCAAACCTAGTAACCCTTCATATTTAATCTATTTAAAATGTTTTTAGATTTCAGAGAAATAAAAACCCATAAATGTCGAAAATAATTTTTATTTTTAATATGTTTTTTACAAGATTGTGAACATTATAATTATAAATTCATTAATAATTTCATTTCATTGGTGTTTTTTGTAGGAGAAAATGGACAAAAACACCGTTGGAGTACTCCGGCAAAAGAAATATGTGAAAGCATTTTCAAAAGTATTATGAAAGTCGTAGATACCCGCCTCAGTTTGAACTGATAGAAGCCATAGAAACCATTCCTGAATTAGCAGATAAAAATTCCCGTACTCTGCTCAGTCACATGCAGCATGATTTCAAATATTTATCACGTTAGCAAAACATACCATTTTTGTTCGCTCTTATTACAAAGCACTTCCGATTTTGATTTGATGGCACTAGTCGACAATTCTTAGACACCAATCTTGTAAAGATACTGGTTGTATTCTATGAATTTTACTTTTTAGGTTTCTTCACTAAACAAAATAAGTTTTACAATATTTTTCAGAGCAATGATTGTTGTTTTCCTTGGAAAACATTGTGAAGCTTGCATGTTTAAGAGTTTTTAATTTTTCAGAGTAACTGGTACAATATGTTTTAGAAAACTATTAAAAACGTATTTAGCAACACTTTGGTGTGTGATTATTACACATCAGTTAACAGAACTGCAAAAATGTGTTTTATTAAATGCAATAGCCTTATTCAGATATGTTGAACTTACACAGTGAAACAAGTGTTGCAGTTCTGTAAACTTTTTTGTTATCTTATGAAAAAGTTTTGTTGAATAATTTTATCATGGATTTGTCTCAAGTATCTGCCATTTCCATGTATATTAATGAAGTTTTTGGAGTTACCTGTTAGAAGATGATTTCACTTTTCTGAGATGGTTTTTTATTGTTAATATCTCCTATTTAAATAAATACATGTGCATGGACTTTATACTAAAATAAAAATTCATTCGCTAATCAATATAAGACTTTGAATCTTGTTCTAATTTTCACCAAAGTGCTAGTTACTAATAATTACAATTTATTGTCGCATTTTCAGGATTATTAGAAATTATGGTATTTTCATAACATGCAATGTGTTTCTTTTATTATTCAAAAATAAATTTTACGTTTTAGTCGAGACTGACTGGTTATTTTTTTGAGATTTAATTTTTAAATTAATGCACTGCACATTATGTAAACAGTCGGATAAAGTGTTATAAAAGTGAAAAAAGTTTTTATCCAGGTTGGCCCCTATGATATGATTTGCATATTACAATTCAGGTATCAGTTTGAACTGATCACTATGATGTTACTTTTCCACTCCTTTGGAAAACAAAACTATTGGAATAAAGTAAACTAATTTAATAGGAATTACTTAGAAAAAAATAACTGTTATTCTTCTTCAACCTCATCGTCACATATCTGAAACAGTAAAATTAATAAAAATTAGTAAAAATATGTTATTTTAAGTGACTTCAGAGAGATGTAGGTTGAAAATAGCCATATGATAAATGTAACTATGGAAATTTTTTTCCAAAAGATTGAGTCTCATAAAAATTTACCAAAGTTCATCGAATTCTTAATTAAATCTTTGCACTCAGACAAGTATGTGTTTAATCTTCATGAAACATTTCAATAAATAATATATATAAAACACTTTAATGTGAGAAATTCTCAAAGCAAAGAAGTTTTACAAAACCAAAAAGCTACTGTGTAGTGAAACACGTTTTGCAGTTACGTCAAAGTAATCTGTGCAAATCTCAAAGTATTTTTTAATAAATTTATTATAGATTTTCATTAAGTGTCTGAGAATTTTAGAATTTTGGTTAGCAATATTTCATATATTTTCATCAGCATCTCCTTGAGTAGAAATATTCAACACATGCAGTGAAAGTGAAAAATACTACAATCAGAGTTTGATAAATTTTGATAGAAATCTAGGGGAAAAAGATTTGAAAGATATTTGTTTTGGCTGAGATATTACCTTCCTAAAGTTTCTACTCATTTTTTAGAGGTGCTGTTTGGCAAAACACAATCAACTTGAATTCCTTGTCCTTAGTAGTATGGAACTTTTTTTACAGCTTCTGCAAGAGAGGAATTTTCTACATATTACATGTTAAAACATTTAATGGATATATGTTTAAGAAAAGCCTAATTAAATAGATGGCCACATATAAAAAAGGTGAAAGAGGTCTATTCTATTTCAACCAATTATTAATTATGCAAAAGAGTCACACACTCAAAGATTAGATTTTCATAGTAAACTAAACTATTTCATTAAAAAGTCAGAAGCAGATTCAACTTTCTGTCCTGAGAGAAAAAAGGGTAGATGATCAATTCAAAATTTGTGCACAATGAAATTATTTCATTTTATTATATGAATTCCTACAATTTCATGTAGATATGGTTACTACGTCCATTGAACACATTTTGTATACTCGTCTGGGTCCTAGATAACTCCTTTAGAATAAAAAATAATCACTCACTTCTTAAGATAGCCGTCACCGCCATAAACCATTAATAACACTTTTTGCCCTGTCCAGGAACACATCATTGCCAATTGATCCTTGAAAAGAGTTGGCCGAAATTTCATTAAATTTTCATAATCTGATCCCCCCGACCAGCATTAGTTTGTTGAACTATAAAAAATCAAAATTAGTTATAGAATAAATAATTAAATATTACATACCTTCTCGGGAAATTTACCTTTCATTGTGTTGATCACTCTCACTACTAAAACAAAGACTATGTAACATACTCTTTGACACTCTTTGACTAATATCACATATCACCACAGTCATATCACCGTCACCTCACCATAAAATGAACATAACCTATAACCCCTTTCATCTCGTGTCGTAGTGCTGTTACGGAACTCACCTATGAACACAGAATAGAGGAATAGGACCTACTCGATTTGGAAATGGCACTATTGAATAATGAATACGTTTTTCAGAATTGCAAAAAATGGAAAATATACCTATCACAGTAAAGTAAACAATATGTCATTTTATCTGATGAAATGAACATGTAAAAAATATAATTCAATGTAATAGATATATTTTCAACACATTATAACAGAAATATAATAAAAGCCAATTACATTTTTCGAATGTATGTGTAACATCATATATAAGTGACTGAAGAAACATTTTTCAGAATTTATGGAAATAAATATTTTAGATGTTCATTTAGCAAAAATTTATGAAGGAAGTTAGCACAACATGGAACGTATGTTAGTGTTAGATGAATGTTTCCTAGTGGGTAGCAGAAGATGCGTCCGGCGAGAATATTTTTAGTTTTTTGTAACTGATGAGTAAATTATATCAGTGATGTCCAGTGAATAACTCTTTCAAGTTGTGATATTAAATTTCATCAGCTACACGAAAACTGACAACACTCGAACTCAACACATATTTCATTAGTAACCAAGTCAATATCTTCAGGAGAAAAACTGATACAGTGTCAATTGTATTACCTATTACCTACGATATTACGATATTATTTTGAATATGTTTATAAAGTCCTATATTTGCAAGTATTTCTAGTTTACCGTTTGGGTAGGTTCCAGTCATATCGACTGTCGAGAACTAGATAAACGGTTTTGCAATTTCAGTAACCACCCTTTACGAAATTCTAATCTGACTGTAGATGGTTTCATGCCTAAATTTCCACTTGGACTGAAAAAAGTTCCTATGAACACTGAGATAGAGAACCTACTCGATTTGGACACGGTAGTATTGAATAATGAATACGTTTTTCAGAATTGCAAAAAAATGGTAATTACCCCTATCACAATCATATCACAGTGAAGTAAAAACTATGCCATTATATGATGAGAAGAGAAGATTAAAAAAAATATAAATTCAATGTAATAGATATATCGTATCAACAGAAATATAATAAAAGTCAATTACATCAATCCAATGTATGTATGAAAGTGACAAAATAAACATTTTTCAGAGTGATGAAATACAATGTTTATAGTTTTTTTGGAATATTGAAGATTTTTGATGGTAACAATAAATTTAATATCGCTCAAATACTAACAACTAATGATGTAGAAATGACATGGAAGGACAAAGCACAAGGTTGCAGTGAAACAGGTGCAGAAGAATGCGTTAAAGGTGTAAAAATCACCATTAATATAAGAAGTTGAAAGTTGACCAACTCTTAATTTAATGTTGATTTATTTGATGCTGCATAAAACAAAATGTGTGAAAGCAATATGTCAACTTTTCAGTGATAATGATACTGGCAATTGAGGCTGCATGCTACCACCCTTACTTAAACGAGTGATTTTATTTGAACTTATTGTTAAATCAAAATAATTGGTGTCAAATTTGTTACAAAAAAACCCAGATTTACATTCTAGCAATTGCCAACTTGTCACTAGAAAATGAATGTTTTCGTTTCTAATTCGATTTTTCTGGCAAAAACCGAGAATTACATTCTAGTATTCGAATTTAGTATTTTTTCGGTTGTGAATAATAAATTTCCAACTTGTCACAAGAAATTGAATTTTGTCGTTTCTAAATCGATTTTTCCGGAAAAAACCCAGAATTACATTTTATCAATCGAATTCAGTAATTTTTTGGTCATGCTTCAAAATCTTCCATCTCATCACTAGAAGTTGATTTTTGTCGTTTCTAACTCAATTTTACCGGCAAAAAACCCAGAATTACATTCTAGCAATCGAATTCAGTATTTTTCTGGTTATGCTTCAAAATCTTCCAACTTGTCACAAGAAATTGAATTTTGTCGTTTCTAACTTGATTTTTTCGGCAAAAAACCCAGAATTACATTCTAGCAATCGAATTCAGTATTTTTTCGGTTATGCTTCAAAATCTTCCAACTTGTCACAAGAAATTGAATTTTGTCGATTCTAAGTCGATTTTTTTGGCAGAAACCCCAGAATTACATTCTGGCAATCGAATTAAGTTTTTTTCGGTTATGAATCAAATATTTTTAGTATTTTTTAGGTTGTGAATAAAAAATTTCCAACTTGCCACTGGAAGTTAATTTTTGTCGTTTTTGATTCAATTTTTCCGGCAAAAAAACCCAGAATTACATTCTAGCAATCGAATTCAGTATTTTTTCGGTAATGCTCCAAAATCTTCCAACTTGTCACTAGAAATTAATTTTTGTCGTTTCTTACTCGATTTTTCCGGCAAAAAACCCATAATTACATTCTAGGAATCGAATTCAGTATTTTTTGGTTATGCTTCGAAATCTTCCAACTCGTCACTAGAAATTGAATTTTGTCGTCTTACTCAATTTTTTCACCTAGAATATATTCTGGCAATCAAATTTAGTAGTTTTTCGGATGTGAATAAAAAATTTCCAATTTGTCACAAGAAATTGATTTAAGTCGTTTCTAAGTCGAATTTCCCGGCAAAAAACCCAGAATTACATTATAGCAATCGAATTCAGTGTTTTTTGGTTATGCTTCGAAATCTTCCAACTTGTCACTAGAAATTAAATTTTGTCGTTTATAACTCAATTTTTTCGTCAAAACACCCAGAATATATTCTGGCAATCGAATTTAGTAGTTTTTCGGATATGAATAAAAAATTTTCAATTTGTCACAAGAAATTGATTTAAGTCGTTTCTAACTCGAATTTCCCGGCAAAAAACCCAGAATTACATTCTAGGAATCGAACTTTTTTCAGTTATGCTTCAAAAATTTTCAATTCGTCACTAGAAATTGAATGTTGTTGTTTCTAACTCGATTTCTCCAGCAAAAAACCCAGAAATATATCCTAGCAATCGAATTCAGTGTTTTTTCAGTTATGCTTCAAAAATTTCCAACTTGTCACTAGAAATTGAATTTTGCCGTTTCTAACTCAATTTTTTCGGCAAAACACCTAAAATGCATTCTGACAATCAAATTTAGTAGTTTTTCGGATATGAATGAAAAAATTCCAATTTGTCACAAGAAATTGATTAAAGTCGTATCTAACTCTGATTTTCCGGCAAAAAACCCAGAATTACATACTAGCCATCGAATTCAGTATTTTTTCGCTTATGCTTCAAAAATTTCCTAGTTCTCACTTCAAGTAGCAATCTAGTACATTATTTTTTTGGTTATGAATTAAACATTTCTTTGTCACTAGAAATAGATTTTTTCGTTTCTAACTCGATATTTCCGGCAAAAAAAACAGAATTACATTCTAAGAATCGAATATGGTATATTTTCGGTTATGAATAAAAAATCTCCAACTTGTCACTCCAATACCAGACAGCGCAGTTTCGACCCGCCAGAGGTCTCATCAGTGGTACTAGACCGGTTCAATAATGCAAAGCTCGAACTCGTTTTGTCCTAAGGCGGACAACCTTTTGAAAAGTTAGTGGCGATGTGTGATGACATATCTCAGAATCGTGCTATTCTGTTTATTTCTGTTCCGAGTCATTCTGTATTCTGTGACATTTTGTGTGCCTAACTTTCACAACAAAGATGGATGTACTGACTATGGTTTTTCTTCTTCTAGCATATTACGAAGTCTAACGCCTGGTACCAATATGTGCTATATGATGCTATATGATATTTTCCAATGCATTTTATAGTATAACTAAATGTTCGTTCGTAGCCAACATTTATATTCATAAAATTGCTAACCACAATTATATAAAACTGAAAAAGTCAACGCAACCTTTAGGAGGCACAGGGAGTTGGCAACAAGATCTAAGCCTTAACTCACACAACTATATTGATGAATGGTTGTGGGCCACTTTTCATGCAGTTTTGGAAATTTACACAAGCCTCCCCTCATTCTC